>JADRCC010571924.1:818-16675 GCA_019843855.1 Hylomyscus alleni
GAAGGAAAGAAGGAAAGAAGGAAAGAAGGAAAGAAGGAAAGAAGGAAAGAAGGAAAGAAGGAAAGAAAGGAAGAAAGGTATCTATTATAAGACTATGAGAGAGCCAGCAAGCAGTGTTCCTCCATGATTTTTGCATCAAGCCCTAACTCCCTTCAGTGATGGGCTATGACCTGGAAATATAAGCCAAATAAACCCTTTCCTCCCTGAGTTGCTTTTGGTCAGTGTTTTTATTACAGCAACAGAATGAAATTAGAACAATTTACAAACTACCACTTTTGAGGTTAAACATCATGAAAAAAATATGTTGGGTTAGAAACAATGACTGGTTTTTGTGAAATGGTATAGACCGAGATGTTATTTTTATGACATTATTTTTTGTACTTAGTAGTAATGTCTAAGATCTATGAAGTATTTACTCTCCATCAGTCACTTGCAATGACTTCCTTACATTAATCTTTTATAATTTGCACAGTAACCATGCAGTGGGCACTGAATATCTCTGTCTTACCCCTGAGGACAGTGAAGAGCAATGAGAGTAATAGTTACTAAGTGTAAAAGTCAAGATTTGAATCCAAATGACTTGACTCCCAGGCTCAACACACGCAACTTACATCCACCATGGCTTACACTGCTCTTCCTACATAGAGTATCCCTTTGAAGTATATAATCTCACTCTAAGAAATGCCTCCAAGTGCTTCAAGTCCACTTCAAGAGACATTCACTTACTTCTGAGTATTTTACACACACACACAAAGAGAGAGAGAGACAGACAGAGAGGGAAACAGAGACAGAGACAGAGAGACAGAGAGAAACAGAGAAACAGAGAAAGATAGACAGAGAAAGACAGAGAGACAGAGAAAGAAACTAATGTCTCAGTCTCCCAAAGTTTGTGGCTCACTGTGCTCAAGAAGGCATGAGTCAAACTAAATACTACATTTCTTCTTTTCTGTCTTTTGTTTTGTGAAGTTCTTGGTAGCCCAGAACTTATGGCAATCTTCCTGCCCCGGCCTCCCAAATGCTAGGACTCTAGTTGTAAGCCATCACAGCTGACTTATAGATCTTCTTCTTGTGTGTTTTCTAGGCCAAAGGGCAGCAAGATTTGTCTGTGAAAAGCAAAATATTAGAGTATTAGACTGGCTCTGCCAGTCACAGTTTCTGCCATGACTATTTGTCTCTGCACTTCATTGACAAAGAAGGCAAGAATACCTGGGCAGAAGGCATTGACACAAAAGTGTTGACATTCAGGTTGGGTTTACAGATCACATATGTCAACTCTTACTCTAGATGACATGATTTTCAGGCTTTGTAACATCCAAACTGGATTCCTGACAATTGCTTGGGATAAAAAGATGTCCAATCAGTATTTGTTGGCAGAAGAATGTGGGCTCTGGAGGAAGAGAGGGAGAGAAGGGGAGAAGGAGGGAGGTGGAAAAAAGGATAGGTAGGCGGGTCCTCATACTTAACCTGGTTCTGTGTTCTGCAGTAGAGTTCATGGGAAAGCACCTTCTCCAGTACCCTTCACACACTACTGTGCATTCTCATTAAAAAAGCAAAAACAGAGTTTCATGTGTATCTGTGTTTTGCCTGTATGTCTGCCTCAGTACCGTGTGCATACTTGGTGCCAGCAGAGGCTAGAACAGGAGATTGGATCCCCGGAACTGGAGTTACTGACTGTTGTGAGCTACCACGTGAGTGCTAGAAATGGAGCTTTAGCAGAGCAAGTGCTCTTAACAGCTGAGTCACCTCTTCAACCCCAGATGTACATCCTTACGGTGCTATTAGAAGCCAAGTGTCCCAGTGTCCTTCTGTCAGTGGCCAGGGGTAGAGATGGGCTATAAGCTATCACTGATCCCTCAGCAGCCCCAAGAGTTCCCTTAATCTTTTAGGACCTTCGTTCCGGTGAAAACACGTCCTTGGCTTTGATTCATAAAAGAATCTCAGGACAAGCCAGTATGAAGCAGAGTTAGAGTTTATTAAAAATAGAAAGACAGAGACTCAGGAAAGGATGTTGTACAGATGTGGCCTCCTCAAAGAAGAGTTACAATTAAGTGTCTGAACATTAGACATACTTACCATCTTGGTGGCTCAAGTTGCGTCTCAAAGGGTGGCTAAGAAACCTTTTCTCTCTCTCTCTCTGTGATATGTGAGATTATAGGGCAGCTCCAGAGGAGTCTTAGGTAGAAACTACAGTAATTACACCAGGAGCCACTGAGGTTACACAAGAGCTAAAAAGGGAGATTTCTGGTGAGATCCAGGATAATTGTGGTTCAAAGCTGGGAAGAAGGAAAAGCCTCAGGTGGCTGTTGATTGGTCCAGAATTCCTGAGTGTCTGTCACAGAAGCTTCAACCAGATTTCTAGGTGAGGGAGTTCTTTTCTTCCCAGGTCCCTAAGGGTTACTGTCTTTTTATCCTGCTTTGCTTCTACATTAAAAAAAAATCCCTACTGGACAATGATGGCACACACCTTAGGCAGGTGGATCTCTTAAGTTTGAGACCAACCTGGTCTATAGAGTGAGTTCCAATACAGTTAGGGCTGCATAGAGAAACCTGTCTTAAAAAGCCATCCCTTACCAGGTTCTATATCAGCTAAACATCACCTGCCTTCTGTGAAGAATGACAGGAGCTTCCTGCTTGGTGAAGCAATCTCTTATCTCTGGTCTCTTCTCCACAGTGCTTGAGCAGGTGGTACTAGCTGACATGCCCAGTGCTGTCTGTTTTATGGAGGTCTTGGACACTGAGACCTCCATACTGTTTTGTGTAAGAAAGAAGCCTAAACTGGAAGGACAGTGGGTGATGAAAAGTCTTAAAAGATGATCAGCTTTGGGAAAGCCAGAGGTGGGGTGGACCAATCTCCAGACAGTCAAGACAGAAAGCTGCCTTCTCTAGAACTGTATCCATTTAACAAAGTAAAGCAGAACTTTTTCTGAAATAACTGGTGGATTACAGCAGTTTAAGAGTACTGGCTGCTCTTCCAGAAGAGCCATATTCAGTTCCCAGCATCCATGTCAGGCTCACAATTGCCTGCATCTCTGGCTCCACGAGAGCCATTTTCTGTCTTCTGTAAAAACCCAATCCAAGTGGCACATATACGCATAAGCATACACATATACTCATTTCACACATACATACATACATACACACACACACACACACACACACACACACACACACACACATGCCAATTCAAGACACTTCAAATGGCAAGCTACTTCCTCTGTTCATTTATCTGGTTAAAAAGGAAAGGAGTGTGTGTTTGCCATGCACCTGTTCACTGGTAGCCCTGAGACCCAAGAGAAACCAGGCAGAGGAACAGCCTCTGGGGGCTTCTTGACACAGGAGGAGAAGAAAGAGAAACAGGTCAAGAGAAGCCTATCCCTGACAGATTAAAGGCTTTTGAAGAGGCTGAAGAAACAGCTCAGTGTTTAAGAGTACTTGCTGCTCTTCCAGAAGACCCACATTCTGTTCCCAGCACTCAGGTCAGGCAGCTCACAACTGCCTGCATCTCTTGTTCCAGGAGATTCTTTTTCTGGCCTCTGCCGAAACCCACATCTGAGTCACACACACACACACACACACACACACACACACTCACATTCCTCACATATACATTTAAGTTTTTAAAAATAAAAATTTGAGGAAATCATAAATCAGGCCTTCAGAAAATTAGAGAACCCCAAAGTGAGTCATTGGCCTAAGATTTGGTTCCAAAGGGTGATAGAAAAGCAAAGAGTAGTGAAAACAGTAAGTAAGAAGACAGGAAATGAATGTACTTCCACGATTATAATGTGTAACAATCCATTTAGCACAATTGTTAACTCCCTAGTATATGCTCTTTCAATTTCAAATACACTCCTTTCCTTTTGGCTACAATCTGGAAAGGGGAACAGCACAGTGTTAATTTTAAACCAACAGACATTTGAAACTAGAAGTGAGGAGAAACGAGACATGGCTGCTGCCAAGAAAGTCATCATCCCGGGGATTTCCCATTCTCCATCATGACCAAACCCAACCATAAAAGTCCATCAAGCTATCAGAAAGGCCTTGGCAGGCGACCTTAGGAATCTTTTAGCTCATGAAATATCTGCAGAAGGAAGAAGGGAAGTTTTGCACTTCTAGAAAACCAGCCTTTGGTTCATCTCTGTTATTGTCCATTTATTAGCACCCACATCAGGAAGGTGATTCATCTCAAAGTCAAACACCAAATGCTATTGCTGTATTTGTTGCAGGTTTCTGTTTTTTCTTTTCCAACCCCTTCCCATGCTGGGGATTGGGCCAGAATAAGGTTCCACTGTAGCTGGAGATGCTGGTAGATGTGCATTCCCTGACATGGATGCTAGGATTTGAATATGGGACATCTACACAACACTTATGAGACATGGCACTTGAGTCAATGCAAGTGACATCAGGCAAGACCAACTAGGAGGGTAATTTGTAGCCCTAGCCGGGTGGTGGTGGCACATGCCTTTAATCCCAGCACTTGGGAGGCAGAGGCAGGCGAATTTCTGAGTTCGAGGCCAGCCTGGTCTACAGAGTGAGTTCCAGGATAGCCGGGCTACACAGAGAAACCCTGTCTGGAAAAAAAAATTGTAGCCCTAATAATACACACACACACACACACACACACACACACACACACACACACACTCT
Organism: Hylomyscus alleni; assembly: GCA_019843855.1. Classification (NCBI taxonomy): domain Eukaryota; kingdom Metazoa; phylum Chordata; class Mammalia; order Rodentia; family Muridae; genus Hylomyscus; species Hylomyscus alleni. Next base: position 5,466 of record JADRCC010571924.1, read on the forward strand.
CAAACACATGCCCTGAGTACACATAGAAAAAGTTGCTCTCCTGCCACTCTGAATGTCCTCAATAAATAGTCTTGGTATAAAATGTTGCAGGTTGCAGTCAGAGCACACAGTTCCAGGCAGTATACCTCATACTTCATTAAGATTCTTCAGACAAGAAGTGCTAAGCTGATGCAATGACCTTGCTCTTAGAAGAATAACTCACTGTTGTAACCAAAGAGAATCTACAACTTCGTGGAAAGGCTTCTGACTTCTCAAAATTGAAAATGTTCAGTTTAACTACTTAATGCATAGAAAGGGGGCCTGAAAGCTTAGGTTGGTCAAGATCATTCACTTAATATGTATGGGGTCCCCGGGTTCAATTCCCAGCATGGGGAGGGGTCTTGAAAAAGAAAGACAGAAGGGTACCATCAACAATTATTCTCCTTGCAAGGACTGAAAAAGGACCAGGAAGTGATGAGAAATGTCCCAGGAGGACATCTGGCCTGACTGAACATGCTCTCTGGAACGGAACTGCTTGGGGCTGGCCAAGAGGTGAAGAGAATGGGCTGCAATGACATTCCTACTTCATGTTTCTATTATTCTATCTCTTCTTCAACACCAGGAGAAAATAATTCCACAAATTCTTCACTGTTGACAGAACAGGCTAACCTCACCAATGCAGCCTCATGTTTCTGTTTTACACCCAGAATCTAAGACGACAGTCTAGACAATACACCCTCAATACAAGTTCTCTTGTTCCAGCTTGTGTCTTTCCAGGTGATGGTCACCATAGTGAACAGGCAGTGTGAGCAGTCATCTGGCTCAGAGATTCTCGGTTGCTGGTCCCAACAGGGACCACACCCTAATCTCCAGCAGGAAAGGAAGTTAGGAGGGAGTGACGGCCTGGTAAAGTGTGAAAGCCAGCTTTTAGATTTGGCTTCTCTCCAACTTCCTGATGTGGCATCTTTCTTCTTCCATTCCTTTTCTAAGCTCCATAAAACAGGAGCATCGCCTTGACCCCTAGATGCTGGCTCAAGCATGGCTTTTACTTTTCTGAAGGAGTCTCTAAGAAGCAAATCAGGTCAAGGCAGGATTCCTCCCAGCAGTAGCCAAGAGTCTCCTTAACAAACTGAGCATGGTGGCTCAAGCCAGTTATCTTGGCACTCAGCGGGTTGAGGCAGGCAGATTAGAAATCCAAGGCTACCCTGGTCATCGAAATGAGTTGGAAGCTAAGTGTGATCCTGTCTTAAACAAAAAGATACAGTCCAGTTAACAGGGGGAAAAAAAGTTCTGAAGGGAAAAAAAGTGAATGGTAACAATTTAAAACATAAATAGTTTGTGTTTAAATGCATAAGCACTACTCATTCTCAACCCCGTGCCTACAATATATCCCACAACATTATTCACAGCTACATATTTATATATGCAAAGAAAATTCTAGCATTGGAGAGCAATTTTATTGTATGCAGTTGGCCACAGAAACACCCATTTGGGCAACAGCACCACTTCATGTTTCAAGGAGAAGACCTCTCCATCTCAATTGCTTTCCGAATTTCAATAAATGCACAGTGATTCACTTCCTCCTCAAACCAATACTAAGAAATCATCCGTGTCAAGATTAGTATGAAATGACTAACCTCAAATCACCAGGTCCCAAGCAGGAAATGGATTGGATTTTTTTTTTCTTAAGTACCAGCTAGTCAAATACTGTCTTACAGTGGGTGCTTAATAAGTAGCCCCCAAGGAATAGTGTCCACACAGATCACAGCTCTCACCTCAGAAGGAGTATGAACAACTGTGGCCTGGGAACATGGATTCAGGTTGCCGCCAAATAGCTTGTTCCAATGTGGAAACAGTTTCCTTAGGCTTTCATAGTTACCGAACAAAAGAAGTAACAGGTCAATGAATCTTTAAATGTACTGGTAGGTGGGCTAAAGCAAACTGAGGGTATTCTACAATAGGTTTCAGATGCCAGCCCACAACATTATGAGTTTTTGGATGGAGGAAGCCAGTGTCTGTTCTAGTGCATTCCAAGAAGTTCCTCATGGCAGACACAAGAGGATTAACCTAGACGCAACGGTAGATAACAAATGGCTATGAAGGAGTCTAAAGATATCTCAAAGAGTGTGTGGCCCTGCTCCTACCACATTCCAATTCTTGGAAAGATTTTAATCAGTCTTGGAAAACTTTAGGGTGGCTTTTCTCTAGAAACTTCAGTTCACAGGAGCATGAGCTTTGATGTCACGCTTCCCGGATTTAAAACTGTCTTGAACCAGCTATCAGGAACTGCTATCTCAGAGACCTTGGTCTGAACACTGAGAAGGATGCAATTAACAGCAGCACCTGCCTCACAGTGCCTTGAAGCCTCAACAGAGTGCTTTCCCAAGTACTGCGCCCTAGGCCAGAAAGTGACTTTATCTGGCAAGGAAGTCCTTGCAGACCTACTTAGTTAAACTGAGGTCATTCTGAAATAGGGTAGTCTCCCTCCCCCATGTGGTATGACTGGTGTTTTCAAAGCAGTCAGCAAGATGACTCAGTAGGTACAGATACTTGTCAAACACCCTAGTCCCATCCCTAGGACCCACGTGTAAGGAGAGCACCAACTATTTGCTGTCTTCTGACCTCCACACAGTCCATACACAAGTAAGTAAATAAATAGATGTATAAATAAAAGTAGGTGTCAAAGGTGATGGAGGGGGATATTCAGACACTGACACAGTCTTGGACATAAACACAAACAGTGGAAAAAGGGAAAGGCAGGCACGTGAAGACAAAGGCAGGTCTCAGGGAAGTGTCTGAAAACCAAGGAGAAACACCTGCAATGGGTCCCTCCCACTGTCCTCAGGAAACTGTCCTGCCTGCATTAGGATTTAGCTAAAACTAGATACAGCTTTCCAGCTCTGAGGTTACCCAGTCACACAACCCTGGCAAATAAGTGCAGAAACCCAAAAGGACCTTGGAGTGATTTGAAAGTGTTATCAGTGCCTAAGAAAATTCTGAGCTAAGATACATTCTTACAAAACCCCAGAATACCAAGGACAAAAAGAGCCTTCTGTTTTTCTTCCTAAAGCAGGCTGGCCTTGGACTTGCTAAGTAAAAGAGGTTGGCCTTGAACTCTTGATCCTCCTGCCTTTACTCTCTCAAGTGCTGAGACATGGACCTCCACACCCAGCTGAGAAAATGTTTTTGAAATAAATTAAACTATTCCCAAAAGAGCAATTGAGCTGACAGCAAATGTGTCCGCTTCACTGAAGAAAGCTAGATGACGGCAGAGGACAGTCTTCACTGTGACAACAGAGAGACAGCAGCCACTCCAGAATTCCGTACACAGTGAAAAGAAATAGGACCGTGTGATAATTGTAAAACAATTTATAAATATAAGTCACTGGTTTTAAATCTCCCCTCAGAAAGAGCCCCAAGAGGGGCTATGCCACGGCCTCAGCCCTGGCTGAGGAGCTCTGTGCAGCTGGCTAATGGCTTGCTGGGGGGCAGTTACTTTTCTGGGGTTGGGCGGAGGATGACCACTGGTAGATGGCACAGACTGCGGTGGGTGAGCTCACACTGTGCCCATACGAGCAACGCTAATTGGTCTCAGTAGATTCAAATAAATAAATAAATAAATAAATAAATAAATAAATAAGGACATGAAGTTGGAGGGGTGAGTTGGGGGACCTGAGGAGAAGGTGAAGGGGGAGATCGAGGGTGGATATTATCAAGATACAGGACACATGTCTATGAACTTGTCAAAAGAAATATAAATTACTATTTTTTAAGAATAGCCTTAAGCTAAGACTCATTCATGTAAAAGGTCTACCAAATATTAACATGAGCAATTCCAGCCTTACCTAAACTACTTTTTATTTTTTAAAAAAAATGGGACAAGAGGAACAAGAATATTCTCTAATTTTCTTTAGGGAGTACAGTTAGTTCAGGATCTAACCCAGGGCCTCACGCATGCTAGGCACTTGCTCGTCGACTAAGTCACATGCCCAGCCCTCCAGTCCATTTTGTAAAACATAAATGACCTTAACAGCCTTATATCTCATTAACCAACAAGAAGCTTACATACCAAATATGCTCACTAACAGAGATGAGAAAACTTCTTAGGATATTAGTAAACCAAATAAAAATCAAATTCCTATAAAGAAGAACAAATGGAAAGTTCTCACAGTGGCATTCTGAGTGACTGAAAACACCCCAGGTCCCTGTCAACAGTGGGCTGAGTCTCAGAAATTACAGCATATTAGTACGATGGAATAGCTTTAGCACTGATTGCCAATCACACAAGCGAGGCACTGGAACAGACTATTAATAAAGAGGTCTCGGGAGAAGACATGGTCACACGCCGTGTGAAAAAGGTTTAGAGCGGAAGATCACTTGTATGAGATAAGGCTGCTGCAGAGAAAAACAGCACAAGACCGCCCAGGGTGGCGTGTGGTCAGAGGAAGGACAGAGAAGTGACATCACACCTGCCGAATATGTCCAGCATTCTTTCGAATACACTCAATATTTAACATTGAGAACCTCAAAACAACTAATAGAAGGAGCCACAGCTCCTGGCCAGGGCTCTTCCCTCTCTCCTCTAATCTATTCACAGCATAGGATGAGAAACACAGACCTTAGCGTGCTACAATGTATCAGAGTTCCCTCCAAATTCTCCAAAGTGCTGAGTTTTAAAAAAAAACATATGCCAAATAGAATCCTTTCAAAATGCTGACCACATCATCATATACTGAAGCAGCCATCACACAATCTCTCACTCTGAGTGACTCAATCTCAACATGTCCTAACAACAAGTTAAACAAAAAAAACCTTGAAAGCTATTCAAATTTCTCTACAGGCAATAATAATAACAAAAACAACAACAACAATATATATTCCATTGATTTTTGGAATCTACCCAATCTTAATGACATAGGTTTTAAATTAACTCTTCAATTTGTTGCTGAGTTAATTGTTTGCGTTATTGGTCTGACTAGTTACCCTTAACTATTATAACTACAGCATTCTTAGACCTTCATGGCAAGATAACTACTTAGCTCAGCAGAAGTGGGAAGGAATGGGGGCTGCTGTCCCGGGAACATCATTGTTTGACAAGAATATTCAAGTGTAGTTCCCCAGCAACGTGGCTTTAGGCACCAAGGCTTTAGAGACCAACCTAAGCCTGTGCTGGGGTAATGAACCAAATGCCTAATTGTCACAGTTCAAGTGTTCTAGCTTCTGGGGGAGACACCCCTCATCCACTTCCAGCCCTTATGCTGCTTTGAGAACACTCATTTAACTAGGACCAAAAGTAGAAGCGTTATAAAGGCATGTTTGAGATCAGTGATATCCGTGGTGTCCCAGCGATGTACTTATGCACATTCAAACATTTACATATAAATTGTATAAAATCGTGGACAGTTGCATTTCAACTCTCTAACATTTAACCAGCACACAACCTACACTCTCAAACACTTCATATTCCAGGTTTACGTAAGCTAAGTGACCTGGTCATATTTAACCAGTGGACAGAATAGCAAGGTCAGCTCAGATAATGCCACTAACCAAAAAACCCACACACCCCAGGTCTCTGAGGACCTTATGTGACTGCTCCAGACTGTGTCACTATGGATTGTGGCAAACAATCATGACAGTAGTTTGATTTAAGAGTTGTGTGTTCAAAATGTCCAAAAGATTGCTTGTTTTTTGTTTTGTTTTGTTTGTTGTTTTGTTTTTGTAAAGTAATGTTGAGAATCAGTGTGATATGTCTATCTGAAATAGATGTCAAAGGCCGTCAGACCATCCAGCCTTCTGCTGCTTCAAGCAGAGTCCTACTCAAGCTTTGCCATAAGTAAACTCTAAAGTATACAATAGGTGATTCTGAAGCTCCTTCCCTAATCTTGGATCTTATAAATAATCAGCAAAGTCCAGAAAAGAAAAAATAATTACTTCAGAGAAAATCTCACACTCACAGGAGGACAAAGGGAAATATTTGCTATTATAGAGTATTAAACACATCATACAACAAGCACAGGCAAAACTCAGAGAGAGGTGGTCTGTGCAAAGAGAACAAATTTAAGGGATTTTTCCTTAAGATCACCTCTTCTAAAACAAGACACCGACATCTCATTTTCAGGAAGGAATAGTTACCAAGCATTTTGTGCCCAGCTTATAATGGGTATGTGTTTGTGTATTTTGGAGGTTCACAGCTGTGTGGTTGCAAGTAAAGGCATTCAAAGTGTTGTTTATAAAAATTGTGTTTTGGGCTGGAAAGATGGCTCAGGAGTTAAGAGCACTGATTGTTCTTCCAGAGGACCTGGCGTTCAAATTCCAGCACCCACATGGCAGTTCACAACTGTCTGTATCCAAGATCTGACACCCTCATACAGACAAACATGCAGGCAAAACACATAAAATTAAGGGGGGGGTGAAGCCAGGCAGTGGTGGCACACGCCTTGAATCCCACACTTGGCCAGCAGAGGCAGGTGAATCTCTGTAAGTTCAAGGCTGGCCTGATCCTACATAGTAAGCTCCAGGACAGACAGGGCTACACAAAGACACCCTGTGCCAACCCCAGCCCCCTCAAAAAAATTGTGTTTGTTTTTTAATTTGGTTTCTCCCAATAATGCTTATTTGAACATTATTGAACACTGGCCAAAATAGATTAGGCATAAGTTAAGATTTTCCAACTCCTAGATCTGTTTGTCCATAAACGTGGGTGACACAAATTCAAACATGTATTCTCATAGATTAAATAATAAAACTCACTCTGTATTTTCAGTTAGAATTGATTGGTGCCCACACCAGACCGTCCCTCAAGTAATAAACTTGCTTTGTAGGTACCAGTAGACTGTGTGTAGACATTAAGTCGGTGAAAATCAACCCGAGATCTGCTGCCAAGGGCAGGAGAATGTAAAACACCATGTTGAAGTAAACTCACTAAAAGGATTGGCTGCATCTCATTTGAATTGTAAAGTCTTTTTCTGTTCTGAAATCCAGTTTAACTCAGCAACATGTATTGAACACCTGAAACTGTGAAGTATCAAAATCAAATCTAATAAAAGTGTTTGATTTCACAAGAGAATTCTGGATAAGAGCTTAGGGACTCAGCACTGACAAATGAACCCAATCTAAAATGCAATCACTTTATAACACCATATTCAGCCCCACTGGGCCACCACCAAAGCCCTTGGAGGTCACAAGGGTGACCTGAGTCACATTTATGTGATCTCTTAGCCCTAAATCTTCTGGGTCCTTCTAGGTGTTTTCAACCCATACTGCTCTTATTTCCCAGATATTCTACAGTCCCTCTTCCTGAGTGTTCCCAATGATGTAAATAAACACAGGCACTTGCTTAGTGGAGGTCCTGGCTGTCCCCCAGGCTAATGCAGCATCCTTTGGGCTAGCATGGCACTATTGAAGGAAGTTGCCAGCATTCACATCCATTGCAGAATCACCACCCACGTGGTGATACCCTGTCTACTCCATGTTCTTTTTCCCCCAAATCCTTTAGTGCAAGAACGATGGCTATCTATTGATGAATTTTGTCACTAATTCATGCCTTCTGCCTGGTACAACCTCTGGCCATCTGTTGTTGCCTGCCCAAACTTCTTAATATCTAGTACCACAAAATGTTACTCTCTTATGCTGCTTATACTGCAGTCACTGTGACCCCTTTGATAGTGGCAATCGTGTCACTTATGGACTTACAATTCTTGGAGGGAAAGTCCATGTTCTTAATATATAATATAGAGCCCCTTTCCAGCTGGATCTAATCCATCTCCCCATCTTCCCTTGTCTCCTCTTGCTCATCCAAGCCCTCCAGCTCACAGAATCCCTTCAGTTCCTCTAATGGTCCATAATCTGTGTTGCTTCTCAGCTCCCAATTATCCTATCCCTCATGCCAGGAACACAGTCCCTCTTTCCTGCATCTTCTCAGCTGGAGAAGCAGGCTCGCACTGACAATGACCACCATCTGCACAGCCTGTGCTCAGCTCTGTATTTGTGAAGGAAGCACAGTACTGAGTCTTGGAGAAGAAAGCTGCCTCCGAGCGTCTTGGAAATAATAAATCTCTCTTTGTGACACCTGCTGTGGTCAGGGACTGCAGTGTGGATTCTGCAGCAGCTACTATACACAAATGTCATGCAACAACTGAATTGGAATGTGATGTCCTATAAAGACTGATCTTGGGACATCTTCTTGTATGTACACACTCTGAGCTCCTTAGTGAAATCAATGCTGGCCAATATTCCCTCCCTTGAAGAGCGAAGGACCACAGATCCTCCAATTGTCCTCATCTATCTTCAGACAGCCATATTATACAAAAAGAGCATGTCAAAGTTAAATACATACACTTCTTACATATAACAGAAGTGCATCTGGATTTGGAATGCATGGATATGAATATCTAGAAAAATTTGGACCCAACATTTTTGGGACAAGTGTTGATCTGAGCACTAAGGACCATGTCTTAAGAAGCCCGTGTGGCACCATTTCTTAAATGAATGTAACCTGTTCTCTGTGGCCTAAGAATAAAGTCACTCACTCAAGTCAAATAGCTTTGACCATAGCAGAAAGTCTGTATCCAAATATCGTGCCTACAATTCATTCCTCAGCACAGCAGAACTGTCAACTCTCAGCTGAGCTACGATGGAGGTAAAATCCTTTGATGATGTGAGGGTCATTGAAGTACAGCCTTATTACAATGAAATCCAATGTCTAAAAATTGTTCTTATTTTGGACTTGTACCACAGTAAGAGCCAAGATTTTAAACTCTACTAAATATAAAACAAACAAACAAAAAGACTTTATATATTTATGTTCATTTAAGAAAATACTAGTAGTGATGTATTATTTTGAAATATACAGTTAATATACTTGGAGTTATTTAAAATTTATATTGAGAAAAACTTGTTTTTTCAGTATTGTTGTAGATGAGCATCTACATAAAACTGTTAAATTGTTGTTTTATATCAAACAACTTTTATAATATCCATTTTATTGTTATAATATTTTATAAATTTTAAGGAATATGACAAAAAAGATATTGTAGGTATTGAAGAGGGGATCTCTGGGAGGTTGGGGTACAAAAGGGAAACAAGATTATGATTTAATTTTATTTACTTAAAATATGTTTTTAAATGTTAACAAATTCAGATAAATTGAAATCATGTAACTTTTCTCATTATAATGCAACAAAAGTTAAAAAAAAAAAAAAAGAAGTCCGTGTGGGATCAATGGCGGCCAAATATCAACGAGATTTGACTTCACTCAAATATCTAGGACCCAGTTCTCAGCAGAGCTATACAATGGCCTTAGAGTCAATGGAATAATGACAATCGCAAACCGTCATGCTCAGAGGCTCAGGCTCTGGTCACAGGCAGTGTTTTCTAGCCCTTGGGAATAACTCTGTCAAACACAGTGAACTGGCAGCTTGAGAAAATCTCTTAATGGCTTGCTTATTCAAGACTACACAATGAATAATAGGCAGAGACTTGGGACAGAAAAAGTGATTCAGTAAAAACAGTGGTATATTGTGCCATCAAATACAAGGGGAAAAAAATCAGGGGATGGGGCAAGACGGGAAAGCCCCATGAGCTCATTGGCCTGCAACAACTAAGGACTGCTCTCTGTGGTGCTATGATGGCTGGTGCCCAGTTTTCAGCATAGAGACTCAGTGAGGAACAAATGGCCTTTGGTTTAAAGAATATGCCACAGATCAGAGAAATATAACTAGACTTCATTGTCTTCATGCCTGACAACATCCCAGAGAGCAGAGCTGAGTTCTGAATTGACTCAGACCTTCCATAAATGGTATCTAAATGCAGTTACCACACCATCCAAAACTCCCCAGAGAAACTCCTATTATGTACAAGGAATGGGAAATGTAGCAAGTCCCTTTTGACTGGGTAGAATACATTCTCTGCTCAGTGCAACTTTGTATTTCCTGGGTTCTGTGCCAGCTGTGTGTCCTTATTAGAGCAAAACCCAAGATGCAGAGGTTCTAAGTATATTGAAAACTGAGTTAGTACCCAGCAAGTCTCTGACTCTAAAACATGATGACACAGGCATGACACTGGTAAAGTATATTGAAAACTGAGCTAGTACCCAGCAAGTCTCCGACTCTAAAACATAACGACACAGGTATGAGACTGATAAAGGAACCATTTTCATAAGGCTCAAGTTATGAGTCAATATTATATTTCTTGGAGCTGCTGTAGTATAATGGAGTTACATCTTTTTTATAATTATTAGCCTCTATTGATACACATATTAGAACCAAGAATTAGGATCCGGCAAGGGGGCTCAGCCAGTAAGGGCACTTGTTACCAAGCCTGACAAAATGAGTTTGATCCCTAAAACCTGAATAGTAGCAGGGAAAGAACAGACTCCCCAAATTACATCTGATCTCCACATGCACATACATATACACAGATATACACATATATACATACATTGTGCATATATACATACATGTATCCACATATACACATACATACATACATATACACATACATGCATACATACAAGCCAACCAAGAACTGCAGAGATGCAGCACCAGTGACTGTCACTCAGTGGCCCTGATAGTCCCAGGGACATCTCCAAACATGAAAATAAGTGTATAATAAAATTAGCTGCACCGGGCAGTGGTGGTGCACGCCTTTAATCCCAGCACTTGGGAGGCAGAGGCAGGTGGATTTCTGAGTTCGAGGCCAGCCTGGTCTAAAGAGTGAGTTCCAGGACAGCCAGGGCCACAAAGAGAAACCCTATCTCGAAAAAAACAAAACAAAACAAAAATTAGCTGCAGTGTGTGTGGTGAGGTACTTTTTACTGTGACTCAGCTCAAAACTCGTGTGTTCAGAGACCTCCCTTGCAAAACAAACTTAAAATTCTGTACAAGCCTGGCGGTATTGTTCAATAATTGACTAAGTACTTACTTAGTGTGTCCTCAGCACCACACCCACACAGATGTTCTATGACTTACAGTCGGATAACATCTCAACACATTCATCATAAACTGGAAATGCATCTAATATAGTTAAGAGGCAATGGTGTACACCTTTAATCCTAGCACTAGGGAGGCAGAAGTAGGTGGGTCTCTGTGAGTTCAAGGCCAGCCTAGTCTACAGAGTAAGTTACAGACAGCAAGGTCTATACAGACTAGACACACACACACACACACACACACACACACACACACACACACAAAGAAAGAAAATGTATATAATACATCTCACCTACCCCACAG
>JADRCC010571926.1:0-11189 GCA_019843855.1 Hylomyscus alleni
AAATTTCTTTAGAATATTACCTCTAAGATAAAATGTTGTATAAAAGGGGAGTTACAGAAGATGTTGATATTAAGTTCAAAGCAGTGTTCTATTCCATAAGCTCAGTATAAATTCAAAGCAACAATTTCACATGGCCTTATTTTATCTAAGTGCATATCTGTGGTTTCATCCTTATATGTGACCTAAAATGAATGTTTTTCTTTGATCACAAATTTTTCTGAAGCCTGTATCTTTTAAGTGTAATTGTGAAAGTTCATTATTTTTTTATTACTTTACTCCCTATTCTATGAAGAGTGGGCATATTCTATTTTTGATTCTGACTTAGAAAAGTTGGAAACTATATTTTAAGCTTCCAGGAAGGTAAAAGCAATAACAATCCAGTTTTTCACTATTGATGAATTACAGTTACAGATTTCTACATGTAAAGAGCAATGATAAACTTTCAAAAAAGCAAAATACTGAGGCTATGAATAAAAAGCATAATTCAACAAGACAATTAAGAGTAGTTGGAAAGCTTTATATGGACAAAATGATTACTGGTAAAAACCTCAAGGGACAAAAGCTTACATAACAAGATGCTGGGCTCAAGCATCCATTTCTTTGTCACCTTTTGTGTTTGTCTCAATTTTCCAAACTATCAATTTTCATCACATTTGATAAACTTAAAAATTAATATGAGGGGATTTCAGCTATTTTCAATATTTAAGTGTAGTATATTCATTCTATATACAGTAATGATTTATTAATTCAAACATTTACTTATAATTTTGTTTATAATTGAATAAAGTTACACCACTCTCCATGACCACCTCTTTTCTCCCTTCACCTGCTTCCAGCTACCCTTCTTTGATCCCTTCTTATGCCTAGCTCCTCAATACCAGCCTCTTTTGATTATTTTTGTTACATATATGTGCATATGTTATTTTAACACGTGTTATATGTGTGTGATATAAACTATGATTTCTGTTAGAATTATGGTATATGGAGTACGTCTAATCAAAACTCATGTACATTCTTACATTGAAAGATGTTGGGTATGATAAAGAAAGACATTGGAACATATATCTTTTTGTCTGGTAGTTTATATTACTGCCATTTTCCCTTACTCTGCTTGATAATGGAATGAATGAAGGTAGAGGTGAAGAGAAAACAGTGAGAACACCTATATGTCCTACACTATCCAGAAGTATATGCCAAAAGGGATACTATTCCCAAATGGAAGGAGAGTTTTACCGTATAAGAAGAATTCTGATTTAATTTTTGTCTGACACATACAACCCACAGTTTTCTTTCCTCCTGTCATATGCAAGAAAAGAATAGACTACCATCTAGAGTCTAAGACAGATTTCTGAAATATATTTGCCTGCTATGGTACACTCTTATCACTTTCCTGTGTAGAAGTGAACAACAGAGGCATATATGTTATTCAAATATATTTTAACTCAACATTCTAAGCCAGAGTGAACCATTATTGATAGAAGAGCTTGGGACCCCTTGTGAAGATAGGCTGCTGGCAACAGACACCAAACTTTCTTAATTAGACAGGGCAAAGATCCAATAGGAGAGTTATATCACACAAGATGTAAAAGTTGTACTGGAAGCTTCTTCTAGGGAAAAATATTGTGTGAGTCACAGCAACCTCCTTAAACACCTGTCCAAAGCTTTAAATCTGCTCTAAGAAAAAATAATAGAGTAGAGAAGATGAAAACAGGCTAAGATAGAGTTTAACCTAACATGATTGGAAAATAATGAAAATTGGACTCCATTACATTTTCTGCTATCATATCAAATGATTAATTTGAATTACAGAAAGAAGTAAAAGAAATGACATTTCTTACGTACATGGACTTGTTCCCTGGAAATATCATTCTCGCTAAAATAGTTTATCAACTTTCATGTAATTGATCTTTGGCTCAAGTTAATTCTTTTTATGGAATATTGAATATTCATGAGACCATAGCTATACTCTAATTATAATTCTTGATCACTATTTGAAATCCAGACAAGACAGACACCCACACATTCCTAAGGGGGTGAATGCTATATAACCATTTGTAAACATCAGCTGGTCTTAATCAGCTAGATCTTAAGAAAAGCATCTTCAACTCGAGGTAAAAATCGCAGAGACAATCTGTACAAACACTACCTTGTGTGTGGGGGGAAACTCTCAAGATCTTAAATAGACTAAGAAATAACATACCCTTACAGAAAATATTGTTTCCTTTATAGTATTATTAGAGTAGTGACATTGTTTAAATCACAGGAAAATCTACTGTCTAAAGTAAGTACAGAAGTCATATTACTTCTAGCTTTGATTATCTTTTTTGGATATATATCCAAAAAAGATATATATGTATATATCCGTTTTATTTGGGTATTCAGTAATAACTTTGGTGATAACGCTTACTCCATGACTCCTGACTTCAGAATTGACCCTGCTTCCACTGGTTGTAGCTCCAAGACTGATTTTTGCAGCCATGATTATTTTGTCATCCTCCTACGCTCTTGTTATAGTTCCCTCTGTTGGGCATTCCACCTCTTTTGTAATTTCCTCTGAGTAACCACCTTGGCCAGGAAAAACAGGGCCACATGTTTATGGATAGCCAATTCCACCACTTTTACCACCTCCACATCTCTGTGTCATGTTGCCTCTTCCATTATATCTGCCATGATTCACGGGAGCTCCTCCTCTGAAATTGCCACCTCACATATTGAAACCTCCATGTCTTCAAAGACCACCATCTCTGTTAAACTGGTTCTTGCCATTCTTATTTTTTATTGCTCTATCTAGATTCTGTCTTCAAGCCAGAGATTGTATACAAAATGATTGTCACTTTACAAAATCAAATTTTCATGTTTGGGAATGGAAAGGGTTTTTAAAATCTATATTGTTATATAAAATCTGTAATGAAATACTAGTTGGGTAAGGTGAAAGAGGTTCTCATTGATTAAAATATTAGTTTAGAGTGCATGAGTGGAAAGGATGTCAAAGTTTAATTCTACTAAAAGATTCAGTGCCAAATTATACAGTGTATTAAACAACATAAGAAGCATTAAAAATTAACAGCAACTCAGCATTTAGTCCTTATTATATTGTCAATGAAAATTATAATTGGGAGCTTAAAATAAAATTCACAATAAAGAAACATTTTCATTACTTCAAGTGCTTCTTACATCGCTGTGTTTTTCTCCCTTTTTTTCAACACTTTTACTTTAAATTACTTTACATTAATCACTGTTTGCCAGGAAAATATGTCATGGGGATAAAATGCATCTTGAACATAGTTATATTTTGCAAGGAAGTTTTTTGTAAGACAGAGATTAAATTGAGTCTTTCCTTTTTCTTCTTATTAAAATGAACGACGTCATACTACCTGCAAACTCTTAAGGTCACAGGAGATAGCTGTAATGTGGAAACTTAAAAATTAGTTAAGGTTAAAAATCAGATAAGTAATCAAGTCCACAAATCCTTTAGCCAAACAGCATACCACTGAGAGAAAGTAGGAAACAACAAAAAGGAAAAAAAAATCCTTATTTTTCATTACTAACATTTCTTCCTAGGTTATATTGAATCAATTGATGAGTAAATGCCACTAAATAATTCCAGCATCCTATATTCTAGTATGATTATCATCACTCCCGGTCTTTCTTTTCTTTTTTTTGGGCTAGGGTGTTTTATTCAGAGTTTCAAATCTTCTGAGGAAATAACGTGAGCAAAAGCGAATTAAAGAAAAGACAGGTTTTTTTATAGTTCCATATTTCAGTTTATCACCAAAGAAATCAGGGCAGGACCTCAAGGCAGCAACCTGGATGCAAGAACCAATGCAGAGGCCATGGAAGAATCCTGTTTCCATATTTGATCCTCATAATATGTTCAGTTTGCTTTCTCTCACAACTCAAAATTTCCTGCCCAGGGAATACCCCACCCACAGTAACTTGGACCCTCCAAAATCAATCATCAATCCAGAAAATGCACTACTGACTAGACCATTGGTCACTCTCATTGGGGGCACTTTCTCAGTTGAGGTTCCCTCTTCTCAAATGACTCTAGCCTGTGTGATGTTGGTATGGAACAGGTGGTTCAGAAGGTATAAAATTTGATTCCTAACATTGAGAGCTTTTGTTTGAATTCTAAGCAACCAAGTACAAAACTGGGCTTCTCTGCATCTGCCTGTAACCCAGCACTGGTAGAACACAGAGAGTAGAATCATAGCAGTGTGCCAAGTTGGCACACTTACATAATCATTTTAGAGGAAGACATGCAGCACTGCCTTCAGGCCTCCCCAATATGCACATGCATGGGGCCAGAAAGCCATGTGACGCAGGGAGCCAGACCCTGAGCAAGAACGAGGCTGAGTGCAAGGACCAGCCTTGACATCCTTGTACTGAAGTAGCATGTAGAATCGGCAAGAGCCAAAAGCTGATGACTTTTGGCAATTAACTCTGTCTTTTTATTCTGGCATAAATACAGGTAAAATCAATATGGCAGGGTAATTGATTACATGCTTTTCTAAATAACTTTACATTCTATAAGTCCATAGTAACTTTAAAATAAGAGCTCATGTCACAGGTCAAAATAATATAAGAAATTACAGCAGAATTGTTTACATGTCTTTCATTAAGAGTCATATCTGACTAAATATTTCTCATCTGGTTTCTAGTTCCACAAGTTGACTATAAGTTCAGAGCTATATATAGATAGATAGATAGATAGATAGATAGATAGATAGATAGATAGATTTTTCGAGACAAGGTTTCTCTGTATAGCCCTGGCTGTCCTGGAACTCATTCTGTAGACCAGGCTGGCCTCGAATTATGTCACAAGTTAGCAAGGATTTGTCTAGAGACAGTTCATCTGCCTGTGTGTTATTTTTTTGAAGTCTTATGTAGATGAACTAGTCAATCATGTATTTTCTGTCATTGTGACCACAACAAATTGTCCACTCCCAGTATATAACCTGTAGTTACCAAGATAAGAAGCCTCATTTTTAACCTAGAGGAAAAGTTTTCTTTGATCATATATTTGTTCCATGCCTATTTTCTTTTCTTAGTACAATTAGCTCCTAACACAGAACTCTATTTGCAGCTTTTTATTTTGAAGGCAACTTAAAATTACTTGAATCAACTCAGCAGTTCTATAAGATCATTATCAGGAATTATGAAATCATCAATTTGTCTAAACAACATTATTAGATGAAAGTACATCTTCATATGATTCTTCAGGAAAGCTACTCAACCAAGTGGGTATATACCCAGGAAACAAACTATGCCATGTCAGATATTTGAAGGATACAGCAGTGGCACATGGAAAGACTATCAGCAAGGATCAATACTGGGATAATGTCCCTGGCATCTTTGCTTTGAAGTGTTAAAAAATGCTGAGCCATCTCCAGAAAATCAGTTGTTTGCCATAGCCTATACTGCATGACTTCTGCCATCTAGCTGAGATATGTCCAAACCCAGGAAATATCCCGAGACAAGCAGGAGTTAGGACTCTTTCCTCCTTGCTCTGGGCCTGCATCTCCAGGGGAACAAAGCCAGGATAGCACCCACATTTGTATGCTTCATGAAGTCACATGATCTGGTGGCCAAATTGTAGGTTTAACTTCCTTCTTGTAAGGACATTTCCAGCAAGCACCTGGAATTCCTCTTCATGCACACAAAGCATGCCCAGTACCTCACAACCAGCCAATAATGTACATTCACCCCCAAAAGCCTACCAGCTCCCCAAGGTTTGCATAGCTCTTGTTACCCCCAATAAAGGAGATCTATTTCACAGAAAACCATCTTTGAAAAGCCTATTTTTCCTCCCACCCCCGATGCTGGCTAGATCCTATGGAATGCACCTGCCCAGCTATACTTCATTACCTCAATTCCAGCTTAGATACTCCAAGGCCTGAAGCAGAGCCTAAGGTGGCAGCTGGTGCCTAGGTGGAGTCAACAGGGATTTCCTGTTTGAGCAGGGGAAGGTGAGTGCCCCTGTCTTCAGCATTGGCCCAGGGAAGGTGAGTGCCTGGGGAAGGTGAATGACCTCTGTCTTCAGCATTGGCCCAAAGGCTCAAGTCTCAACATGCTGAGGGGTGGCAGACTGGTTTTTTTCCTCCTTTGTTTTTGGTTTATGCCATGGCATTCAATTTAGACATGTTTAAAGACCAACTGAAGTCTTCTGGCCAGGGCATTCTCTGGTACTGACAGAAGGTCCCTATACCTCTGTGCCTAACCCACATAGCCTGCCCAGGTGTTGGCAAAAATCTCCTATATTTTTTCTCCTTACAGATATGAAAAACAAACATCACTATCACAGTGACCAGCAAATACCGCCTAGTCTGGTCGCTAGAACTCTTAAAGCTGAAGATTAGGCTGGTGAGCTGGGGCTACTGTGCATTTCCGACATCAGGAAAGCTGTTGGAAAGTTCTCTGGAATAGAGGTCTCCTTTCCTTTCATCATAGGGAATGCCTCATCACATAAAACAAAACAAAACAAAACCCCAAACAAACAAACAACAACTCCTCAGATTAGAAAAATATCAGTTCTCTTAAATCATCCATGAAACTCATCAAAATGTCACATGGACTCTGAGATCCATCTGCTTCCCCTCCAGTCACCCAACAGCCTTGCACTCTGCAGGGCTCATTACAAAGGTAGACATACCTTATTGCCAAGTTGGGGCTTCCTTTACACATTCCTCCTCTGGCCAGCAAAGCTTTATTGTTCACAACTCCACCAAAAATACATGAATAAATGGAATGAAGGGAGGAAGTACCACAAAATCCCTTGACTTCTTCCCCTATTCCTAAAGCAGAGAAAATACCAATTAATCTCCTATCTGGCACTGCCATTTCCTCTCCTGCTGATTCTGCCAGTAGTCTACAATTCCAGGCATATCCAGTTGATGTACACCCCTCTGGGGCTGGATTCCCCTAAAGTCAGATTACCAATTTAAACAGTTTTTCCCACAGCTCAGCAGGGTATTGCAATTGAGTGTACCTCCACCTGCTTCAGGTCTGAGGCAAAGTCACCCCAGCTTCTTGCTCACAAACCCCTCCCCTGGCCCCACTGGCACCCTCACAACTCCCTGCCCACTGCACCAGTCTCTGTTGTCAGTCAATTTTCCAAGGGGTAAACAAAAAATAGGTATTGGCTGGCAGTGGCAATGGTAGAACCCTTCCCAGTTCAGTCATGGATAGTGGTAATGGAAAGGATCCTTCAGTACCAATGCCCACTGCAACTCCCTGGGCAGAGCGAGCATACTTGTTGACTAGCAGCATTTCAGCAAAAGGTCAGAGAGCTTCAAAAACTGAATTACAAGAGGGATGGGTAGAATTTTGTTGCTTAAGCTGCAGCTTGTGATGACATAGCTTGGAACAACGCCACTGGCACAAAACTTAGAATTTTACTGTTGCTTCATTTGAATTTTGTTTATTTTTTCCCTAATAGTGGAAATAACAAATTGTAAATGTTCCCTTCATGAGACATATTAACTTATTAGCCACAACCTACTATCAGATTAACTATCCAAAAGCTATTTATCTAAAAGCTTACCAGATGGTATGGACTTAAATACTTAAATTATCAGCTGAGGGTAACATAGAACTGAAATAAAAATTACAAGAGACATAGTTGAATTGCTTGGATCCTGAACTCAATTTTATTTCAATTGTTATGTCTTCTGGAAGTTATGGTTACACTCTGTGTCTTTATCCTTAAAAGCGACTTTATTTTAATACTACAACAACAAAAACACAATTGGGAGATTTTAAACTTCTTTTAGGTTTTTTTTTAAGATTTAAAACAATAAAAAGATTAAATCAATGATTAAAGATATTTTAATCAAATTAAGATATTATTGTATCTCATTTTAGACAAAGAAAACAATAAGACTCAATATTTCCCTTTGGTATAGATTTTTGTGTAATGGTAGTAGGAATTCAGGAGTATTTGCTACAACATACTATATGAAGTTCAAGGTATTTGCATTAATTGATGGAGTTCTGATAATATCATAGACACAGCTCAGAATTTTTAAGTTTTCTTTGGATGTCTTTTAAGTATAGAATCAAAAATGCTGCCAGGCGGTGGTAGCACATGCCTTTAATCCCAGGGCATGGGAGGCAGAGGCAGGTGGATTTCTGAGTTCGAGGCTAGCCTGGTCTACAGATTGAGAACCAGGACAGGCAGGACAACACAGAGAAACCCTGTCTTGAAAAAACAAACAAAAAATGCTAAATTCATACATGCCCAGCCTTATGGATAGACGAACGAAGTCCCTCTCTCAGTTTTCACTCAAATTAAGAAATGTTTATGCTTTAAACACAAAATCATTTCTAAAACTTCTACTATAGCACAAAGGTTGGAATCTATTGCTTTCTCTTCTATGTGGGTTTCAATGAACATAAAATTTCTTGTAAGCCACAGAGAAAGTACTCATCTTGGATCCACATGTCACAGGTCAAATGGAGAACAGATTATCTACTTGTAGAAATTCTATACATCAACAACTATATATTTAGTTCTATCTTTAAGAAAAGACTGTATATGTAATTATATTCCCACTACATTGGAATATAGAGGATAAACAGAGGAGGCTTCCCTTTTTCTGAAGAGAGAGGGAAGAGAAGGGGATGGGTGAGGCAGGAAGGTGGAGGGGGAGAAGACTGGGAGGAGAGAATGAGAGGAAAACTGATATTTGGATATAAAGTAAATAAATTAATTAATTCAAAAGAAAAGACTTTATAGTCTCATGTTAGTTTGATCAATACACTTCTGTTAATATAAAAATATTTTTTTGCAATTTGTAATTAAAATTACTAAGGTTCATGTAAAATGAACCAACTAGCTCATACTTTTACCCTTATTCAATACCACACTTGCACTCATACACACACACACACACTCACACATACACAGAAAGGGAGAGAGAGACACACACAGAGAGAGAGAGAGAGAGAGAGACAGACAGACAGACAGAGGCAGAGGCAGAGACAGAGACAGACAGAGAGACAGAGAGAGACAGAGACAGAGAGAGAATGAATCTCTTGTATAGGAGAATTGTTATCAGTACCTTAAATATTATAAAGTTATTTAGTAAGGTCTTTTTATTCTGAATGTCATCATAAATACCTGCATAGGAGAAAATTGTTTTTAATATATAATGAAAAAGCCAATGCAAATAACTCTGCTTACACTTTAATAATATTAAAGATAGCCTTGGGAATGTTAGGCCTTGACCTTATGCTAATGAAACTACAATTAAAATAATCCTTTTCAATTCTTTAGTCAAAGCAAATGAGACTCAAGTGCCACCATTTAAACTCACTTGAAGGCTTCTGCACTTGATATTTTCTTTGCAGTTGTTGTACTGAGACTTTGACTTTCAGAGTGATTTTCCCCTAGTCTTCTTGGTTCTCAGAGAGCCTTAGATGTGGCCATGTGACCCTCTCACAAATCTTCTTTAGAGTTATAGCAGTTTATTTCTTCCAGTCCCATAGGAAGAGCTCCTGTTGAAGACTGGGAATGATGAGCATACCTATCCCACCACTGTGCAATATAACATAGCCTAACAATAGAATGTCTTCCCATCACATTTTCCAGTTTTCATTTAGCTCCACAAAGTCACAGAAGTATGAAGTCCAGTACACACACTGAGGCTTTGTGGAATCTTGAGTAGAAGTTCTAAGAAGATATGCTCAACTTCTGATCCATGGAAACCCCAAGACAAATTCATTTTACATTGATCCATTAATGTAATTAAATGTGATACAGAAACAACAAAAAGTATGAAAAGACATCCACTTTGTTTGTCACAAAAAGAGAAACACTGAGACTCTGTGGAGTCAGAGAAACCTGGGGAGAGTTTTAACTGTGAAAACAAGCTAAGTAAAAACAACAAATAAGTCTACCATTTGTAGATGAATCCAACAATGCTAAGTTTTGAAATGTAGGGCTTAGGAAAAGACTAGACACCTAAACAGATATCTAAATGTTGTTACTTATGACATATGCTATGTATGGGTGAACATGTCCCTCCCTCTGTAGCCAATATGTTGGTACCAGTATTTATAAACAATGCAAAAAGGTAACTTGAGGTCTATTGAACTCTTCTAGCTTTATCTATTATCCTACTTTAAAGAAGGATTTTTTTTCAAGACAGGGTTTCTCTGTATAGCCCTGGCTGTCCTGGAACTCACTCTGTAGACCAGGCTGGCCTCAAACTCAGAAATATGCCTGCCTCTGCCTCCCAAGTGCTGGGATTAAAGGCGTACACCACCACTGCCTGGGATAATTTTTATCACCACTAAAGTATCTTAATTTCATAATTATTCTACAAAATTTATGTTAATATACCCATATGATTTCTCATCAATGTCCACAGTAAGAATATATAAAAATTCTCTGAACAATATTTGTATTACTCTAGTCCTCTTTACTGCCTTGCAGTTACAACAAATACTTACTGAACACCTACCTCCTTGAAGCACCAAGATTCAACACAGAACAAGACAAACTTGCAGTTCTAGAGAAAATTGAAATTGTTTAAGATGCCTCAGTCACCACAGAAAATAGCTTGGAACCAGATTCCTAGGATTATATGGTTCTCCTGTGAAACTTAAAATTTGTTATAAATCAACCAATCAATAGATAAATAATCAATAGATAAATAGACTGGTGTTCTAGTTAGGGTCTTACTTTTGTGAACAGACACTACCTTGAAGTTCCTTTGAAAATAATTTTGCTGTGTCAGAGAAGTTTTGCAAACAGGTGTCTTGACAGTAAATGAACCGTACAAAGCCAGGCATTGAAACTGATTCAATGTTAGTGATTAACCTCCACTTTCTTCTGATGTCCCAACCTTTTCTCTGAAAAAAATATTACATATTTTAGATGTATTTTAAAAATGGCGATAGAGAAAAAGAGGCAACATAACATGTTTCATTGATTCAACAAAGCTTGTGTAATCCAATACTGAATCATGTCACGTTCTGTTACTGAACACTTTGAACCTAAATGAGAAATGTGCACAGGGTGACAGCAATAAGTGACAGCCATGGAACAGTGTTCTTTGTTAGTACAGCTTTGTTTAAAGACTTACTTCTGCTCCCAGTGTCATAGAGTATACACAAAAATCCATATCAATTATCAATGCTCATGAAAGCAATACATTGTAGTTTTAATTAAGCAAAGAAAAAAA
>JADRCC010571928.1:0-14075 GCA_019843855.1 Hylomyscus alleni
TTTTTTTTTTTTTAAGAATTATTAGCTGGACAGTGGTGGCGCACGATTTAATCCTAGCACTTGGGAGAAAGAGGCAGGTGGATTTCTGAGTTTGAGGCCAGCCTGATCTACAGAGTGAATTTCAGGACAGCCAGGGCTATACAGAAAAACCCTGTCTTAAAAAAAAAAAAAAAAGAATTATTTATTTACTTTATGTATGTGAGTACACTGTAGCTGTCTTTAAACACACCAAAAGGGGGCATCAGATCCCATTACAAATGGTTGTGAGCCACCATGTGATTGCTGGGAATTGAACTCAGGACCTCTGGAAGAACAGTCTGAGCTATTTCTCCAGCCCCCTTTGTTGGTTTTGGAATGCAATCTTATCTAAAAACTTAGCCTAGACATTAGACAAAAGGAAAGGCTCCTGACTGGAGTTGTAGGAGGTAAAGTGCCGATAGCCCACCAGCCTTCTCACTTCCCATTGCTGGAGATACTCTATCTTAGGCACAACTTAATTTCCAATGCATTTTCAACCCACTATTTACAGATGTGGAACTCCCAGATACAGAGGACCAACTGCTCTTCATAAATGGCATCTTGAAATGTCTTCAAGGGCAGGGGAGATAGCTCAACAGGCAAGCATTTTCTCCAGAAGCATGAAAACAGGCGTTCGGATCTCCAGACGCCACCTAAAAGCCAGACATGCATAGTAACCGATCTGGAACTCCAGCAGTGTGAAGAAACAAAAACACAGGATCCTTGGAGCAATCCTGCTAGCCTTTGTCTCCATATATAAGGTTTAGAGTAAGGAAGATCAACCTCAGGCCTACACACACACACACACACACACACACACACACACTATACACATATACAAAAACAAGAAAAAAAAAAACCTTTATTTTGATGCTTAAAACCACAAAATGTTGTCTCTGCATGCTGAGAGTGCAGTATTTAAACTAGGCTGCTTGGATCCTCAGGGGTTGCCAGAAAATGTATCTCTGGCAGCTCCTGAAAATGAGGATGTTGGTGGGCAGTCAGTACTTTACATCCTTCAACCCAAGTCTAGAGTCTTTCCTTTTATCTAATGTGTATGCTGCCTCTAGATAGGATAGCATTAAAAACAACAACAAAATAAAAGAAACCATGCAAGGCCATAAAGAGACACAGGGCATCAGGAGACCTCAACCATCTGAGGGCCGCTGTAGTTTATAGTACGTATCAGGAAGCAAGTGAAGGGGGCTGCTGGACTGTCTGTCAGTCAAGGAGTGCTAACACAGTGCATTAATACAGTGCATTAGGTCCTTACCCACCTATAGACCCAAAGAAAGAAAGGGAGAGAGCATTTGACACCTAAGGAGGACGGGATGATAGAAAGGGTACCTGGTAGCCATGGAAGCCTCGGATGCAAGCCATCTATAGGAATGTGACATGGAGAAAAAAGGGAAACCGATGCCCTGACCACGTTCTCTAAGCACTCTTCAGTGTGCCTCCCAGTGACCAAGCTCTAGCACAAGCACAAGGCAGGGAATCTAGCAAGCACATACTTAACAATCATCTCTGAAGCTTGTGGGAGGGCCGAGGAGGGCACTTACTTAGCCTTTGCCATCTTTCTGTTTGTGTAAATCTTCTTATGGTGGTCACCAATCACAAGGTTAAAGAGAGGGTCACATAATCAGCTCTTGCAGGCTCCAGCATGCCAACGAGGCATAGCCTATGAGAGTCCGCTTCTCAGGACACAAAGCAGAGTGGAGAAGGATGAAGAGGGGACCAGGAAGGGGACATTAATGTCCTGAGCGGGAGTGACCGTCCATGCTGCACCTTCCAAAATTTCAAGTCAATCTGCTGTCTGCACTGATGGCACCAAATCCTCTGTCATCACCCTCAATTGGAACTACGACTGGCAGGCGAATGTAGACTAGTTATGTGGACCAGAGAATCAGCATATTGGTCATATAAAAGAGAAAGGAGAGAGAGGAGCGAGAGGGGAGATGCGGTGGTGGTTTGAACAGGCTTAGCCCAGGGAGTAGCACTATTAGGAGGTGTGGCCTTGTTGAAGTGGGAGTGGCCACGTTGGAGGAAGTGTGTCACTGTAGGGGTGGACTTTGAGACCCTCCTCCTAGCTGCCTGGAAGCCAGTCTTCCTCGGACTGCCTTCAGAACAAGATGTAGAACTCTCAGCAATTCCAGCACCATCCCTGCCTGGACCCTGCCATGCTTCCTGCCTTGATGATAATGGACTGAACCCCTGACCCTGAAAGGTAGCTCCAATGAAATGTCCTTGATAAAATCTGCCTCGGTCATGGTGTCTCTTCACCCTAGCTAAGACAGGAGAGATGGAGAGAGATTGGTGGATTCCATTCTAGGCTAAGGATGGAGAGGCTGCCCTCTCCCCTCCCCATACCAGTCTCCAGTCAAAACCAGGGCTGGAAAGAAGCAAGTTGCTTGGGACTGAGAAGTATAGGCGTTGTGCTTCTACTACCTCATTGAGTCTACATAACAGCTCAACAGCCTCCTACAACCAATTGGATCCTATGGAGACAGGAAGGGTGACATATCACACAAAAGGTATTCAAGGGTGGGGTCACCATATAATAAATAGACCATCTGTCACTGAGCTGCAAGTCCTGGTCTGAGAAACTATGGTGCCCTCCTGCTACAACCTCAAAGCCAGCAAACTGCTCATGACCTGTGTGGTCCATCTGACTGAGCAGTCACTAAGGAGGCTGAGACGCAGTAAGGTTTAAGACCAACTCTCTAAACTTGACCCTAGTTCTCTGGGTAACCAACAATACAAAACAGGAGCCTAGAAGAACCACCTGCCTCCCAGAGCTCTAGCTGCGAGCTTTCTATTGTCTCTTCTCCCCATGCCAATGTGTCATGTTCTTCTTTGAGGATGGGAGAGAAACAGGCTCCGCAAGTATTTGTTATTGTTGACAGCCTCCTCTTCCTTAGGTCCAAAAATCCACAGAGAGTGGGGACAGACAGTTCCACTGAGAAGCCCGGTGCCAAATTCTACATCCTCTCCCACTGCTGGTCCCCACACCCAAGCTCCAGGCAGCAATCAAGACCGAGTAACACACGGAGGAAAGAGGGTGGCAGGGATGTGGTTTGAGGTGCCAGTCATAGCAACCTGACCCAGGCAGATATAACAACATGTTCAGAGGCTGGTCAGAGAGGTGACCTTGCAACCAAACAAAAGGCATAACAAGAAACTTACCTTCCTCCTCCCTACCCACTAATTCTTTCATGTTCCCTTAGAAAAATGCTTTAGTAAGAGCAGTTTCTTTTGATATCCTCCTTAAGGTGTGAGAAACATTATAACAGGGTCCACTGCTGTTTCTTGTGGGAAACAAAGGATGCTGGTCAGATCTGCTATCAGGGAGAGAGAGGAGGAGGGCAGGCCAAACTTCATTGAAAATGAGGGGGAAAAGCCCATAATCCCTAAATTATTCTGAAAAAAAAAAAAGCAAGTAATTACTTCAAAGGTAAACATCTTTAGAAACATAGCATGGCTAAGGACCCAGTTTACAGAAACTTAGTGCGGTTAACAGGATTCAGAATGCTAAAGCCAACACACCCTCTTGGAGGATAAAAGCGGCTCTGCTGAAGCCAGAATATTTCATTATTATTTGAAGTTCTTGTTAATGAAGTCAGAAAAAGGAGTTGGAAAGCAAAGAAGCAGCCTTCGCTGCTCAGAGCAGGGGATGAGCACTCTCTACAAGGTTTGTCTGTGTACCGTGAAAACTCGATTCAACCATTATGAATATTCAGAAATAACCAAGGCTGTCAGGTTCCCTTTGGGCTCACAGTGTGGAGGTGCAATCCATCCTGGGTGGGGAAGGTTTTCCATAGGGACTCTAGCTGTGGCAGCAGGAGCATGAGGTGACTGGTCATGTTGTTAAACTTATATTCGGGGCTGCAAAGAGAGAGACCACCACACTAACGGAAGTGTATGCACAAGGCAAAGTTTACTCTTGATCAAGAAGGGTCCCTTCAGAAGAGCAAACACACTGAGGCAGGAAGTGCATTTGTTTTTTAATCCTAGCTCAGGTGTTGTCTGTGTGCCACACCCCCATTGGCTAGAGTCCAACCTCATAATCTTACTCAATAGGCTAGTCTGAAAATAATTGGCCAAACAGGAAATGAAGGAGGGAGGAGAAAGGGGTCACTGCTCCAAGGAGAAAGGGGTCACTGTTCCAGACCATCAAGTTCCTAACACAAAGCAGTGGACCTTTGTATAAACAAAGGTTTTACTGCATGAGAGGATTCAAACATTTGTATAAAAGTCTTACTAAGTGGAAGAGATAAAGAGATCTTCCTCTCTTGTCCTAAATATAAGTTTTATAGCACTTGATAGGAAAGACCCATATTTGTTATTTCTTACATAATGGCACTCGCAGTCATTAAGCAAAGAGAGAGAGAGAGAGAGAGAGAGAGAGAGGGAGAGAGGGAGGGAGGGAGGGAGGGAGGGAGGGAGGGAGGGAGGGAGAGAGAGAGAGAGAGAGAGAGAGAGAGAGAGAGAGAGAGAGCACAGTCGTGTTCTTTACTGAGTCTGAACCCAGCCCACGGGTTGTGGCTGCGCTTTCAGGGTGGGTGTTCCCTCAGCCATTAACCTCTCTGGACTCACCCTAATAGACATGCCAAGAAGTGTGACTCTAGATGACTCTAAATCCAGTCAAGTTGACAATTAAGATTAATCATCACAGTCGTGACACAAAATATGTGCAATTAACCTGAGAAACTATTCAGTATCGGTGCTCATTAGGGAAATGCAAATCAAAATTATAATGGAATACTAGTGTGTACTCGTTAGCCTGTCTAAAAAAGGCCTGACCACGCTGCATTTTGGCAAACAATCTGGAAGACTTAGAATTAGAATCCTTACTGCTGATGGGAATGTAAAATTAGACAAAGATTTTGAACAGTTGGGCAATTTGCTAAAAAGTTAAACACTTAACTCCTGTATGACCCAGACATCCCACTTGCAAATATTTATCCAGGAGGAACAAGACCATTTGCCCACACCAAGAGTTGAAGAGGAATGTTCAAAGATGTTTACTGGAGGTGACCAGACCCTGGAAACAGCAAGCAGGTAAGTGGACATGCAGTATGTCCATATGATGCCACACAGTAGTAAAAGGAATGAACCTTGATGAATAAAACAGCAGCAGGCTGTGAGGATGGCTCAGTGGGTAAGTGGCACAAGTGCGAGGATCTGAGTTCAAAACCCCCAGAACCCACACAAAAAGTTAGGCCAGCTGTGCACTTATCATGGCGAGACAAGAAGTGAAGACAAGAGATGCTGCAGAAGCTCCCAGGCCAGCTGGCCTGGGGCACACCACAGCAACAAGCAGAGACCCTGTCTTAAACAAACTGGTAGGTGTAAGCTAACATGGAGGCTGTCCTCTGACTTCCACACAGGAACCGTGGTTCAAGCCCTCCCTCTCCCACAGAAACATCCCACCAAGAGGGCAGACCAGAAACTATTGTAAGGTCCTGTTCATTCTAAAAATCCTAGAAAATTCAGACTGCTCCTCTGGAAAGCAGATACATGGCTGCCTTGAGGCAGGGGCTGGTGCAGGGAGGACAGGTGTCAAAACATGGGAAGAAGCTTTTGAGGTCATGGAAATGTTTATTGATTTGACTTAGATGATGTGTTAACAAATAATGTACATCAAAACTCATCTAACAGAAGCCAGCATGGTGGCACAAGCCTTTGGTGGCAGCACTTGGGAGGCAGAGCCAGCCTGATCTACAGAGTGAGTTCTAGGCAGCCAGGGCTGCAGAATGAGACACTGTCTTAAAACAAAAGAAACAAAAACAAAAAAATAAAAATAAAAAACTCATCTAACTGTACACTTTAAATATATGCAGCTTATTATATAGAGCTGGAAATGTAACAAAACAATCAAATAAATGTAGTAGCCTACATGTTTTTAAACATATTTATTTGTCTTTAATTTCTGAGTATGAGTATTTTGCCTGTGTGTATGTATGTACACCATGTGTATGTATGTACACCATGTGTGTATGTACACCATGTGTATGTATGTACACCGTGTGTGTGTGTACACCATGTGTGTGTGTGTACACCGTGTGTGTATATACACTATGTGTATGTATATACACCATGTGTGTGTGTACACCATGTGTGTGTATGTACACCATGTGTGTGTATGTACACCATGTGTGTATGTACACCGTGTGTATGTATGTACACCATGTATATGTATGTACACCATGTGTATGTATGTACACCATGGTGTGTATGCAATGCCCAATGAGGCCAAAAGGAAGCAGTTGATGCCTAAGACTAGAGTTACCATGGTTGTGGTCTATCTACCGTGCGGATGCTGAAAACCTAGCATAGATCTGTGAGAGGAGTAAGTACTCTTAGCCACTGAACCATCTCTCCAGCCCTACATATAATTTTTACACACTAGGAATAGCCAGTCATAAAATATAATGGGGAAATGTATTGTTCACCATAATCCCCTCCAAAAAAAAAAAAACAGTATAACCTATATAAAATTAATGGTATGTTAGGCACGGTATGAAACAATTTTTGTAAGAGTTCAAATCTTTGACAATACTGGGGAGAAATAAACCTGAATCAAGGAGAGGGCAAATTATATAGGGTGAGCAAGATGCTTAGTGGGCAAAGGCTACAACCCGAGCTCACTGTGGAAGGAAAGACCAGAGATCTCCACCATGCCCGCCCCCCACCCCCCAGCTGTTCTCCAACCTCCACTCTTGCATGTGTCATGCACACATGCACAAATACATAGAGAAAATATTTCAAAAGTAAAATAGGGCTGAAGAGATGGCTCAGCAGTTAAGAGCACTGATTGCTCTTCCTAAGGTCCTGAGTTCAATTCCCAGCCACCACATGTTGGCTCACAACCATCTGTAATGGGATCCAATGTCCTCTTCTGGTGTGTCTGAAGGCAGCTACAGTGTACTCATATATGTGAAATAAAAAAATAAACCTTTTTAAAAAGAAAAAAGTAAAATAACATGTATCTATAAGGAAAGCTCCGAATGAATGCAGTAGACCCGCAGAGCATCAGAGTTCTCTGAGATAAGGGCCATCGTGTTTGTGGCTGCTAACAAGGTTGATTGTCCGAGGCTCTTCAGTATCTTCTTCAGGAATCTCCCTCTTTGGAGAACCACTCCCCTCACCCCACCCACATCCTCATCCCACCCACATCCTCACCCCACAAGCTTGGCACCTCCCCTGCAGAGTTTTGTTCCTAGTGATGGATCAGCTGGTAGAGGGAGTTTTACAAAGCCCTGGTGTCATGGTTTCAATTCGAGATGTCCCCGATGGGCTTGTGTGTTTGAACACTTAGTCCCCAGGTAGTTATGGGCCTCTCTGGCTTAGCTGGCAGACACAGGCCACTGGGGGCAGACCTTGGAGGGTTATATCTCAACTCTGTTTTCTGTCTCCTTACCTTGATCTGTCAGCGTGTGACCAAACCAGGCTGCAAGCTCCTGTTGCCAGGGACTCCTACCATCCTGCCTTCACCATGGTCAACTAACTGTACCTCAGAACCAGGAACTAGAATAAACCTGTCCTCCCTTAAACTGTTTCTCTCCGGTATTTGGTCACACGATGAGAAACCTCACCAGTGTGCCTGGTCCTTTCGCTTCAGTGTGGAGCAGCCATGGTGATGTGTGACAGCTGCAGAACCTCCTTGGGATCTGTGCTCTTGTGAACTCCACTGCACTCAGCTGCACACTCTTCTCCGGCTCCCTCCCTGGTGCCCGTGTGGCTGGTAATCCCAAGGCTCTCTCTAATAAACCTATTTATGCAAATCTCCCTCTGAGTCTGCTTTCCCAGGGAACTTGACCTACAGCAGAAGGTAAAGGTGTCAATTATTCCCCAATTAAAGTGTACACTTACTGCAAGTTCTCATCGGAATAACAGCGGAATCATTTGGCTAAGTGAAAATAGCTAAGAATTGGGGGAGGGTGGCTCTCGGTAGGAATAATGAAGTTAAACTGGAAACACAGGAAATTAAATTTGATTAGGAAGCTATAATAATTTAAACAGTGTATTGATGGTGCCATCATAGGGAAGGTCATGGTAACGACCTGTCTGCATCACAGGACGCAGCAGGATCATGCGTGTGTGTTGGGGAAGATCTTGCTCAGATGTGGGGGTCAGATGATGATTTGCGGGTGTCAGTTTCTTCCTCCCTTAGTGTGGGATCCAGGCACTGAACTCCTGGTGCCGTGCTTAGAGGTGAGTACCCTCACCCACTGAGCCATCCTGAGGACCTCAAAATGAGCTTATCTTTCCAAAATGCTCTTAGGGCATCCTTGACTTTTAAAATGCTGTAGGCACCTTTTTCATGGAAACAGTTCATTCTGTCATATGAGCACTGGTAGTAGTGCTGGCATTCCGCCAGCCCCCTAATAACATTAGCAAGCATCATCATCATCAGTACCATCATCACTATCATTATTACTATTTCCATCTCATACTAAATCACAATTAATTTTTCGGATAAGGCTATCTTGTCACTCCTCTTCTCTGTGGCCACTTCTCACTAGCATTCCACTCAAGTAAGCCCCTGCCTCTCCATCCACGGAGTCCTTTAATGCCCGGCTGGGTCTTCCTATCCACCTGAGGTGGTGCTACCATCTAAATCAGTTCCATATCCACGGGGACAGCACTTCCCACACTCCAGCTTCTCAGTCCCTTAGCCTGGGAGGCAGTAAGATGCAAGTCCCCCTGTCTCTGCAACCCACGCCCTGAGCCACAGTGTCCACGTCCTCTTGGGGAACAGTCGCGTCGGCCAAACTGTCGGCTCTGCCACGTCCATCCATGACTACAGTCTCCTCACTTCCTGCTTTCTGCTGTCTTCTTCTGTGTCCACTCTCACTCCACAGAGATCCCCCAAGACATACATGAACACTACAGGGATTTACAAGTTCCCAATTCCACTTAAAATGTCTTTCGACTTTGACCATGAACCCATGTGGCTTACAAATACCTTGCCCCATTGTCTCAGTATGGGGACAATTGTGAAGTTCCATTCCATCATCTCTTGGACTCACGGGTTCACTCCCAGGTCCTCCCCTACCGCCATAAGCTGCTAAGGAGTCTAGAAGACAAATGTCATCAAGTTGTTTCCCTAGAAAGGACTTTCCTTGGCTCTGTTATCATGAATACGAATCAGTTGCACTGGTGCTGATGGTCCACCACGACTCTGTCCCGCCTCTTCCTGTAGCCACGCCCATCCTTGCATCTCCTTTTCCAATCAGAATGGCTTGCACACTAATGACTCCTGCGCGTACCAATCCCTTCATCCACAAGCCCTCACAGGTCAACCTTCTTCCCCAGGTGACACTGATAAGACCTACCTGAAAATCTTCACAGTCCCTCTACATACCTGAGGCACCCGAGGCGCTCCGCGTGGAAACGGTTTCAACGTCAGAGTCTGCTACCAGCTGGGGAACACCTTGTGCTCAGGGAATTGAGAAGGGTGTCTTCATTATTGCATCATCAGGCCTGACACACAGCGCAGGACACAAACAGATGCAGAGTCATCTTGGTTAGATGAGAAGAGAAACAACACAAGGATAAAGAGCTCGCCGCTTAGAGTCCGACATCCTGCATCATTCTTATTGGCTAAGTGACAGCGGGCAATTTTCTTAAGCTTTCTGATCCATATTTACTTTCCCCACACAATAAACACAGGGATAGCTACTTTACAAGATGGCTTACAGAGTCAATTGGAGAGCATGTGACATGCATTACCAGCTTCTAATGTGTGGCACAGTCGGCCTTCGCTCTCACCTCTCTCCTTCTTCCTCCTGCCCTCTCCCCGCCAGCAGCCCTTTCTCCTCCTCGGAGTTTAGAAAGCAACAATAAGAAACAAGCCCATTTACTTAGAACCCACCTTTGACTTCAAAGGCTTCCACTCCTTGCCCATGACTCAGTCAGGGCTAACCACACTGTTGCCGCACCTTATAAATAGCTGACCTTTTAACTTGTCTGACGAGGTAAGGTTGCTAGGAACAAAATGAATGTATTCACCTGGGTGTGTCCTAGAATCTTCTTAATGAGGAGCTGTGAAGTGTCCAAGCTCTTCATTGGGCGAGCCCTTCCTTAAAAGATGGGAGCTTTGCAATGTCTGCAGCCACCCAACAGGATCCTTCCATCTAACACACTTAAGCCTGATGGGACCACTGAGGTCCAGATTCGATTTATAACAATGTTACATACAAGAACTTTCAAACCAAGACAGTGATTCACAACAGATAATGTGCAGCAAAGGGAAGTCACTAAGTTACAGCTGTAGCCTTGTGCCCGTCCAGTCTAGGAACCTGACGTCAGCATACCTGTTTTGTAGGTTTTATCCTTACCAAGAGACAGGCAAGACACCAAGAGTGTTGAAGACTGATTAGACAATAAGGAGAACACAAGACAGTTGCTGTTGGAACTGAATAGTAAGGCAGGAAGGAAATGCACAGAAACGGAAGAGAACCCCTCACCCTGTCAGCCAGTTCCCTTCTGTTCTCTACAGTGGGCACACGTGCTTACAGAAGTAATTATAGGCATTCTGTGAGAAGCACGATCCAACTTACATATCAGAAAACTGGGCCTCAGAGAGATTAAGTAGCACATCTGAAGTCACACAGTGACATCTCTTATCCGAGATGCCAAAGTCCCAAAGCCAGTCTGTCCAGCCCTGTAGAACACTACACTTCTAGTCAACCAGGCAGTGTCTAATTTAATATATACATAAACATGGAATTAATCCTCTGAGTGGAGTGGACTTAACTGGTTTTATTGAATATATAGCTTTATCCATGGTCACCTGTCCAAATTAAAATGTTTTAGAAACTCCAGTTTTGTGTCCGTCTCTTGGAAAACTTTGAGATCATCCCTGAAACCTAACAAGCGGAGAGCTGCAGACATTTTGCTTGCTAAAAGTGAATAGAGCTAAGAGTAGAAACTCTAAGGGGGAAGCCAGCCTCAGAAGGATGCACCCCAGTGCTACAGGGTGGGACAGATCCCATTGCAATTCCAGCAGAGAGAAGGAAAAGACTCATTTAAAAACTCAATCGCAGAGAGGGTGCCAGCTCTGGCAGTAAATGCACTAGCCACAGAAGCCTATGGCCAGAATCCAGACTCCAGAACTCATGTAAAAAGCCAGCCAGGGAGACACGCATCTGCAGTCATAGGCTGTGAGATGAGAGACAGAAACAGAAGGTTCTCTCAGAAGCTCCAAGCCAACGAGCCTGAAGTACGTGGCACAGCATCAGAAACAAGGAAACCTGGCCTCCTCCCTGCCGTGGAAGGAGAGATCCAACCCCTAAAGTTGTCCTTCAACCTTGCGAATGCACTGTAGCAAGTGGGTAACAGCATGTGCATGCTCACGCATGGACACACGCATTGCACAATAGGCAAATATAATATAAGTAAAAATAAATGAAGCACAAAGGACAGTTATGGGACTGGAGAGATGGCTCTGCCATTAAGAGGACAAACTGCTCTTGCAGAGCAAGAGGACCCAAGTTCGGTTCACAGCACCAATGTGTGTGATTGTATGTGTGTATAGATGCTTTGTCTGCATGTATGTCTGTGTACCATGTGCATGCCTGCTCCTGGAGGAAGCCAAAAGAGGGTGTTTGTCTTACAGTTTCTATTACTGAGACAAAATACCATGACCAAAAAGCAAGATGGAGAGGAAAGGGTTTATTCAGCTTAAAGTCTATAAAACATTCTGGCCCGTGGTGACACATGCCTTTAATCCCAGCGCTCAGAGGGCAGAAGCAGGCAGATCTCTGACTTGGAGGCCAGCTTGGTCTACAGAGTGAGTTCCAGGACAGCCAAAACTCCCCAGAGAAACCCCGTCTCAAAAAAAAAAAAAAACCCAACAAAAATTGTAAAATATATATAATGTGGTGGAGCTGGGGTGACCACTCTTTGGCTAAGAACACTGGCTGTTCTTCCAGCACCCACAACCATCTATCACTGCAGTTCCAAGGGATCCAGCAACCTTTCTAGGTTTCATGGACCCTACACACACATGTAGTACACAGACATACGTGTAGGCAAGTGCTATACATATAAAACAAATCTTCAAATGTATGTGTGTATGTGATATATATATATACATATGTATGTATGTATGTATATATATATATACATATATATATATGACATTGTCCCATAATTTATTCTCAAACGATCCAGAAATAAAAGTTATTTCTGCAGTATTTCCAACTTTTATGTAACTTTGCTCTTGTTTAAAGCCCAAAACTTGTGTTTGAAGGTTGCTCTTGCATTCTTCTTGGAGTATTCTGGGGCAGGGCTGGAGAGATGGCTCAACAGCCATCTGCAGCTCTCACAAAGGACCTGAATTCAGTTCCTAACACTGACTCTGGGCAGCTCACTAACTCCAGTCCAGAGGATCTGATGCCCTCTTCTGGCTTCTGTGGGTGCTGCACTCATGTGCATAGACACATAATTAAATTTTTCTGAAAATAATATTTAATATTCTGGGAGAAATAAAGGCAAGAGGATATTTTGACAAAGAGAAAAGAAACAGAAAGGGGTTCATTATATCTCTGAAGTGTAAATCCAACAATTTGAAAATTGTGCTTCAGCGAGTACTTTGTGGTTTGAGGAAACTAACTGTTTAGCAGGTGGTATAAGAGATCACTTTAATGATGAATATCTCTATCACAGTGAACTCACGGATTTCAGATCTCTGCCATGGCCCTCTCACACAGTCAAGCAAAAGTTTTTGTTCCTGAAGTGGTATTTTCCATCATCTTAAGATTCTTTTTAACAGTCTACCAACTCTGTGAGCCTCCCACGGAACCACAAAATAAATTAACTAGCGACAGGAGAAAGTGTCTTGGCATGACGGCATAAAAATGGGTTCAGTTTGTGCCAAACCATGACACAGCGCCATTTGTATATGTACAGTGGTGCTACATCCAAAAAGCAGGTGGAATCTAATTAGGCAGAAAGCAGAGGAGAACCAGAGGAGGTCATCAATAAAGGGACATGGGGAAAGGAATCTTGCCAGAGAGCAACGACACTAGATGAAGAAGGTTTGAAGGGATGTAGCTTAGTCAGTGTGTGTGCGGGGGGTGGGGGGGTGTCTGGAGTGTGGGGGGGATGTATATGTGTGGTATGTGGTGTGTGCATATGTGTGTGTTTGTATTGTTTAGAGAAAGGAAAGTTGGAATGTTGTCTCTTTTCTATTCTTTTAGTGACCTGATCCCATATACAGAAGCATGCACATGTATACATATGCTTGCCAACATGCACAAAGCCTTGGGTCCAGGCCCCAGCACCACAAAAATTGAGTGTGAAAGTGCACACTTGTAATTCCAGCACTGGGCACAGAAGGATCAGAAGTTCAAGGCTAGGCTGGGGTGCATAAGACCATTAGAAAAACAAGACAAAACAAAGACCAGGAGAAACCATAATCCCCCAGACCTTCAGCTGCCTCCCTTCCCCTCACTAAAATGCACATCAATGGTAGACTTCTTGATGAACACTTACCCACAGTGACATCCCTGGCTCCAGCCACATTCCAAAGCCAAATGTGCTCTCTGTAGGAAATGTGTCCAGCTGTGAAATTCCACTGTAAGGGAGTTGGATAGACCATATATTTTATCTGTCCCCTCCCCACTCTCTGTCTTGTAGCTTTTCCTTTAAAAAAAGTCTATGATATATTGTATGTAATAATATATATATGTATATTTGCATGTATATATATGTGTGTATGATGCAGACAGATAAAATTCCTATATCAGATCCTCTTATCAGGAATCAGTTTCTGAGAAAAGGTTTGAAAGGCCAGTGAGTGCTAGAAAATAGCCATGGTGAGGGGATCTGGCAAGATGGCTCGGTAGATAAGAATGTACACTGGGAACTGGTGAGATGGCTCAGCAGGTAAGAGCACCGACTGCTCTTCCGAAAGTCATGAGTTCAACTCCCAGCAACCACATGGTGGCTCACAACCACCCGTAATGAAATCTGACACCCCCTTCTGGTGTGTCTGAAGACAGCTACAGTGTACTCATTTATAATAATAAATAAATCTTTTAAAAAAA
>JADRCC010571929.1:0-18753 GCA_019843855.1 Hylomyscus alleni
ATGTATCTATGAGGCAAGGAACATCAAGGGTTCCAGCAAAAAGCAATAATGAGAAATACAAAATCTAGACATTTCCTAGAGTCAGGGATCTCTTTTGGAAGCACCTGCATTTATATGACACAATGCCATTTTTACATTGTTTTATCTTTGTCCTTAGATGTCATTCAGAGCATCCCGAAAAGTGACACATTCGGTTCTCATTCCCAACATAACTATCTGCTCTTACTTTTCAAGCATTACAGGTTCTATTTCCAACAATACACGTTGCTTTTACAACAGCAATAATGTTATTTGAGGAGAAATTTGGCATCTAATCCTATTGATTCATCTCTGTGTTAAATTACCATAAGATAAAACTTGCCATTTAACTCGGTACTCTTT
Organism: Hylomyscus alleni; assembly: GCA_019843855.1. Classification (NCBI taxonomy): domain Eukaryota; kingdom Metazoa; phylum Chordata; class Mammalia; order Rodentia; family Muridae; genus Hylomyscus; species Hylomyscus alleni. The sequence goes on from JADRCC010571929.1 coordinate 382, forward strand.
TATACATAACCTAATTATATTCAAAAATAGATTGTAGACATAAATTAGTTATTACTGTTATTCCTAGGCATTCACATTTAGTTCATCTGACTTAATGTTGATTCTTACTCTTGTGGTCTAGAGAAAGAACATAACAAGCAATGATTAACCAAATCTGGCGTCTGGCATGGTCTTTAATGAGCACAATCCATATTCTTTGTTCAAATGATAGCTCAATAGGGGAAAAGTGAAGATACTCACACTTTTCCATGCAATGTGTTGCTACAATTTGTTCCTGTTACAAAAATCACAGAGAACTCAAAGATGATTTGAGTTTGTGTCTTTAGTAAAAACAAGAAAAATAGAGTAGTCAAAAATTACCCAGTGAACTGACAAGATGTGACCTGGAAATATGTGCAGGTACCTTGGAAGGATAGAAGGTTGGGTAGATGGTTGATTTAATGATATTTAATGAGCATTTACTAAACAGCATACATCACTAGTTTGGGGATCAATGTGGTGAGTGAAAGGGAACCTCCTTTTTTTGAGCTTTATGATTGTGTACCATAAATCACTATCACTAGAATCAAAGGAAAAAGAAGCCTGAACCAGTCAACAGAGCAAAGTCCTTTAAGCCATAGTTCGTTCTATTAGTTGGCATATGCTAGGATGACATGAGCCACAGCATCCTCATCTGCAGAGGAGGAATAACAGCAAATCCTAGTGAGGTTGTCATGGGGATCCTAGAAAATGCTCTGTGAACGTAATTCCCCAAAGTAAAGAATATCATAATACATACTAAGCTTGGCTTCTATTCTGCCTCCATGTCTATGGTACTCCACCCTCCCTGCCCTTCCTCTTTGCTCCTCCCTGTGACAGCTGTCTAAACCACTGGCATGACTTCTGGGAGCTAGGCTACTCAGCCTAAATTCCACAGAGCCAGGAGGGAATTGTTTCCCAAGGGTTTAATTGGAAAGTGCTGTGGCTGGGGATAAAAATAGACACACAAAGCTCCAAAATTCATGACTTATAAGACATCTGGAAGGGGAAAAGTCACAGGGACAGAAATCAGACTGGTGACAGATGGGGGCTCAGGGTAGAGGTAAGACCCAGACCCAAAGGAACATTGTGTAAAGGTAGAATTGTTCTGAATCTTAGTTTAGCAGGTGATTATGCATCTCCAGACACTGCTTCCAACTCAGTGAGTGACCTAGACACTTAATAAGGGCAAATTTTACTATATCTAAATTGTACATCAATGATTCTAACTTTTAAAAAAGAAAATTATGAGGTCTGGAGAGATGGTTCATCAGTTAAGAGCACTGACTGCTCTTCTTCTAGAGGTCCTGAGTTCAATTCCCAGCAACCACATGATGGTTCACAACCATCTGTAATGGGATCTGATGCCCTCTTCTGGTGTGTCTGAAGATATCTACAGTGTTCTCATATAAATAAAACAAATAAACTTTTTTTAAAAAGGAAAAGAAAATTATGATTTGGGACTTTAAAAAATTGTTTTAGGCAAAAAAAGTCTGTGATTGAAGTAAAAAATGAGCTGTGTTTTTGAAAACAGTCTTACATGTAACTAACTACAAGAGAAGACAGACTTCCATAGTCCCCTAAAAGGGTCAAAGTTCTCTGGGAATTCAGAAGCAAGGAAACTATCCATCCAGGAAACTCAAGAGGCATTTCAGAGAGAATGTTCCATTTACCTAAATCCTACAGATTTCAGTTCATAATTATTTATCTTCTTCTTTACCAACTACAAAGAATATATTAAACTCAACATATGTTTGCGTATGACTTGCAGAGTCTGTCACAAGCTTGACCACATTTCTGTCTGTCTGTTTGTTTGTTTGGGCCCTTTTAGATGGAGTCTCATGAAGCCCAGGCTGGCATCAAACTCTCTATGTAGCAGAGGCTGTCCCTGACCTCTGTAATTGAGGCTGGCTTTGAACTCTCAAGCCTCTACTTCTCAGTGCTGGGCTACAGATGTGTACCACCAAGCCTGGCTCATTTTTCTATTTCTAGAAGCTGTAACATAATGATATATTTGCTGAAAATTGGAAGATTCATGTTTCCCATCATCTTACCCTGCAGGCAGATGGTCAATGCTCACACCAAGGTTTTATGCTTATGCTACTCAGGAAAAACAGTTGGCTGTTAGATGGCTTTTATAAACTATCCCTTCATCCTTTGGAAAGGGAAAAAGGGCCATGCCATTAAAGGTCATTCAAGTATATGACACTGGGAGCAGAGGGTACAAATTGATGTTCTTGTGATGGCTATTTCTGGTTGACAACTTGGAGTTCTGGAATGTACCATCCAGAAATGGAAGGCACACCTGTGATCCAGATCTTGAGGCTGGAAGATAAGGTTTCTGACCCAGATCTTGATGTGGGATGACACTCGTTTTTGATCCAGATCTTGAGGCACAGTGGCCATGAAAAACTTAGGCCCAGGTATGGTAGTATGAGCCTTCAATCCCAAAAGACCTAGGCAAGCAGATCTCTGAGTTCAAGTCAAGCCTGGGACAGAGCAAGTTCCAAGTCCAGATGTGGTGGAACACACCTTTAATCTGCACCTTACGTTCTGCTGGAGGCCTGCATAAGGACAATGGAAGAAGCAAGGCTCTCTCTTCTTTGCCTGCAATTACAGTTCTGTAACTTGTGGGTAACCTCACAAACTAGGAAGGGAAAGAAAAGATCGAGCCAAGCCTCGTGGTGTAGGTCAATAACCCCAGCTCCTCTGGAGGCCAAGGAAGAAGGGTGGAAAGTTCAAGGCTGGCCTAGGCTAAGGGAGAGTTCAAGGCCCCCATGGGCAACTTAATAAGGCTTCTCATGAAAATAAAAGGAGAATTCAGCAATAGAATGCTTGCTTAGCATGCAAGGGACCCTAGGTTCTATTTTCAGTCCCACAGAAAAATACAGTAGCTCTTAGCCCTATAAATAGTCATTAACTTTTACTATAATTGGGTGAGTTAGTTTCCTTTCAATGAACCAGTAGATCAACAGTCTAGGAGGAAAAAAACAAGCTAGGAAAAGGAATGTAGAACAGGTGTTCTAAATTAGCATGAGAAGATGGTCACACGGCCGAGGCTAAGATGAAAACAGTACATCCTGCAAGTATTGGGCCAGCAAAACTGACCACATTTGTGAATATGGTGTTAATGAGGGATAGGAAACCCAGCTACTTCTAGGACAGCCCTGGTGGACACACCTCCTGTGCTATGCCTGTGAAAGTTTTGAGAGTTTTAACTGAGGAGGGAAGAACCAACTGGAAGTAAGTGAGCAGTGTTATCCCACAGGCTGGGTGGGGTCTCAGATTCCACAAAAATGGAAAGGGGAGACGGTGAGCTGAGCCCTGGCAAACACTTCCTCTTCTTGTTGGTGTGACCAGACCACGTCTCTTCCCTACAACAGGAGGCTGTATCCCTTTGGACTATGAGCCAAAATAACCCTCAAGTTGTTTTTATTGGATTTTTTTTTTCACAGCAACAAGAAGAGTAATAATGCAGGCGGTGATGGAGAGTAAGTGTGTATATTTGCCTGATACGCTGGGACCATTTCCAGGAAGGGATGCCAGCGACTGGGACCAGAGTAGATTTATGAGAATAAGCAAAGAGGTAAGGATGGGAGGGACGCTTAATATAACTTTTGTGCCTTTAGATTCTGAGTCATGTGAGTATGTTACATTCAAAAACAAATTTTAAATGAATAAAAACCCAAACAACTAAATCATGGAATAAGAGAGAAGTCTGGGATCCATCCCTTGCATTATTGCTAAGTTTTGTGGCCATTTACCATTCCTTTTTTATGAACGTTGGCGGGAGATTTTGTAAATGATGAGGTTGGTGTTTAAGCTCTAGTGGGCTCTAGAAGATTCTGGCCTGGCTCATTTGTTTTTTGCTTATTTGATGGTTGAGTGGGTTGAGAATAAAGAGTTCCCTCTTTGGGGTCACTACACACAGCATACAGATTTCTAGACTCTAAAGCTCAAGACACATTTTCCTATTTGCTATGTGACAAGCAGTCCTTTGAGTTATGAGAGCACAGCCTAGCGTTCTGTATGGGACCGCACCACCCCATCCCGTGTGTGTGTGTGTGTGTGTGTGTGTGTGTGTGTGTGTGTGTGTAAAGATTTTTATGAAGAACTTTGTGTTTATGGGAACCTGTAATGGTGGAAACCAGTGGTCACTTCATGCGTGGTAGAGATGCCAAACATCAAACAGTTTTTACTTCAGTCCAAGTTATTAGATATTTAACCATCCATTGATTATGAGAAAAAAAATTAAGTATGAGTCTTTTTAAAATTCTTTTTACTTACTTTACATTCTGCTCACTGCCCCCTCCTAGTCACCCCCTCCCAGTCACCCCCTCCGACAATCCTTCCCATGTATGTGATTCTTAATAAAACTTTTGTCCCTAAATGTTTAATGTGAAGATACTCTAAACTATTAAAACCTAGCTACATCTTAAGTAATATGAAATGCTAAAAAAAAAAAAAAACCAAAGCAAAATAAAACAAGAAACTCTGTGTTTTTTGAGCCATGTGATAAAAGTTGAAATTCCAATTGGTGGGAAATATTTAACTTTGGGGGATAAAATTAATTACCATTAGAATCCATATTCCACACCAAAAAAAAAAATCTCGGGGAAATTCTATATCTAAGCAAAATAGGAATATAGAAGAAGAGGGAGGGAAGAAGGTTTGCAGGTCTACAGAGAAGCCGGTGCACCCTAAAACAACAGACGGGTGACACCGACTCACTGATTTTGTACGATACATTTTCTGTCATCAGGAAAGGGGAAGTTTGGGACAAGCCGTGGGAGGATTTACCCTCTTTTTCCCTTTCTCCACTTATAAGAGGAGAAGTTGAATGCTCCAGGAGTCTTCCATACAGTGGCTCAGTCATCGTAGCCACAGGACAGTACGGCTCCAAGGTTTCTGCTAAGCCTCAGTTTTAAACAGTAGAATCTCTATGGCTCCATTTGGGTGGGCACATTCCTGACTTCTCTCAGGAACAAGGGACAAGTTCTGCTACAACAAACATACACAATGAATCAAGGAGTCAGAGCATAAAGCTCCACTCTGGTGTTTTGTCTTGGAAAGCCCAAGCGGCCGCTTGATTGACAGCCGTTACCTTATGATATGAGACCTGTTTTCTGTATTAACACAGAGAACAGATGAACTATAGCCCGACCCAGAAAGCCAGCAGGCCTTGAACTTGCCTTACTGTGTTAATTATGTTTCTTATCACTGTGACAGGACACCCAACAGAAACACTTTGTATGTGGAAGAGTCTGTTTGGGCTCCTGGTTTCAGAGGCTGTAGTCTATCCTAGCAGGGAAGGCAGTGGCACATGCATGACAGCAGGAACATGGTAGAGGCTCCTTACATCTAGACAGACCAGGGAAGCAGAGAGAGCTACACAGGAACCAGGTAAAAGAGGGTAAATCCTCCCTCAGCTTGTCCCTCAGGACCTACCCCTCATGACTTACCTCTAAAAACTAGGGCCTGCCTCCTAGAGGCACCTAATTTTGGAGAATTAATATGGAATCACGAGTGTATAATAATCAAGACTTGTGTGTACATATCTTTACAAATGTGTGTAACGCTTTTCAGGTTCATGTTACATACCGGTCTACGTATCATGGGGAATTTGACCCATATGCCCAAGGCTCATTTACAATTAACTCATCAAGACATATGGATATCGAATATGCTGTTTATTAAGTGATGGGGAGGATCCAACAGACATTAAAAGACTTCAAGATCTAGCTCCATAACCTTCAGAACTTGGGTGTTTGCTTTCCCCATGATTTTGGTTCAGGATCTTCTCTTCCCTCAAGTAGATCAGCACAGTTGTCCCACAACACTCTCCTGTCTTTAGTGTGGTACTGTCACATGGTAGTCCGAGAGACCCTTCTAAAATGAAGTGCTTCTGGATATCATTTGTCTTTAAGTTCTTTTAGAGTACTCCTCTTACCCTCAGAAAAAAATCCCCACATCTTGAATTCTGTGATCATGCTTGCTTACGACCTAGTGCCGGCTTCTCTGGTCAAGCTCACCTGTGCACTTCTGTTACTATGCAAGGTGCTCCTCTCTCTCCTCTTGTTTTGTTGTTTTGGACAGGGCATTCCTTTGGTTGAGATATTTGTGTCATGTCATTTTCCCTCTTCTCATATCATGTCATCATGTAGTTTCTTCCTACTCAGTCTAGTTACTTTTCTGTTGCTGTGATAAAACACTGACTAAAAGCAAATTGGAGGAGGAAAGGGTTTGTTTGGCTTACACTTCCAGTCTGTCACACTTATGCCACAGTCTGTCATTGAGGGAAGCTAGGGTAGGAGCTCAAGCAAGAACATAAAGTAGAAACCAAGGAGAAATTCTGCTTGCTGGCTAGTGTGCTCAGATTCATACTCAGTTAGCTCTTAATGCAACCCAGGACCACTCGCTGAGGAAATGGTACCAAGTCTCTTACATCCAATAATAATCAAAGCAATCCCTCACAGACATGCCCACAAAACAACCTAAGAAAAAGATAATTTATTGAAACCTTCCACAGGTAATTCTGGGCACCATCAAGTTGATAGTTAATGCTAACTGGGGCATTTACTACTTCAAGTCACACTGACGTCTCACAAAAGAACCTGAGAAAGCAGACGCCCAGGTTCCATCTCAGTCCTTCGGATTGAAATTATCCCCAAAACAAGCCTGACTCCTGTGTGATGCTTAAGCACGTGAACGTCTGAGAAGTTATGGTCTAGGAACTGTCCGCCCGTGCTCGTCTTAGGGGCCACCTCCATCCTGAGACCTCGTGCACCTGCTTTCTACCTGGTTTATGCCAGATGCCCTTCTCTGATTTCTTATCCTCATATATGTTTCTTTCTCCACATGATTTGATACAGTATACTATTGTGGGTTCTTCTATTCCTAGTACATAGTCTGGTTAGTCTATATTAGGTATTCAAAAAAAAAAATCTCTCTTGATAAATAAAAAGAACCGTCAGACCAAACAAAAGCACAAGTAGACCATTGTTCCTAAGGAAACGTTTCTGCCGCCGTTTAATTTTTCTTAGACTTTCTCCATGTCTGGTTCTTGCTACATGTTCCACTGTCAACAGCTCAGATCAAGGACACTCAGATCCCGACTTCCTCCCTCAGACCAATTCCTGGAGAGCTTTCAATTCTTCCAACGTTCTACCTGGCGGTGCATTCAGCTCAGCCATGAAATAAAACCTTTAGATGCAGATGACATTTTTGAAGGGTCCCAGCGTCCTTAAGAAGTCCTAGTTTCCTTTTGCTGGGTTTCCGGCAGGAGCTCAACTTCTCTATTTGGGAGCGAGTGTCAGCTGAGGGCTGCCCAGACCTCTGTAAAAACCTCAAGCGCATGGAGAAGGAAAAAGAGGGTTTGGAGAAGCCCAGGCACGTGGCCACTCAGAAATCTTGAACCATCAGATGTGGGTGTGACTTTCAGAAGCAAAACTAAAGGGCTACTAGCCAAATCCCAGCATGGCCAGGGGTTCTCTCTAGAGACTGGCCAGCCCTGAGGGCAAAGAAAAACAAACAAAAGACACATTCTTTGGCCTCCTGAGTGAAACAAAGACCCCACTGAGAACACTGAGAAAAGTAGTAAAAGCTGTAAAAGCCACAGAAATGGGGGCCCCTGTCTGTGGAGCCGGCATCTGGTTTCAATGTAAACATCCTTAAAATGTTTCCAGAATGAATATACATTTGAGTAACTGAGTATTAAAGCGACCCCTCCCCCAGGGATATGGAAAGAAAATACTCACACCCGATTGCACCATGAGTCAGTCCCCTTCACTGTTTAGACCTTTTGTGTATGTGTATGTGTATGTGTGTGTAGGGGGGTACACTATGCACAGAGAAGCATTTGCAAACAAATGAAACAGAACTGCCTGTAAAATTCAAGGCTTCCTGACCGGTATGTTTAGAAACATGCACACAAACTTCACACCTTAAGTAGATGGCTCAGTAAGAGGCAGAAGTGAGGATTGGGTGGGAGAGGTAAGGGTCCCTGGCTGCAAAGACTTCTGTCTTAGAGTGCTTGCTGTTTGAAATCCTCAGGATGAACTGTGTAGCTCTGAGACTGGCGAGCAGAGATTCAATATCAGGGGCCATCATACAGTTTAGGTTGGAAGAGCCAACTATGTCTTTCAAAAGAAGATCATAAGCTAGGCATGATGGCATGTGATTTTCATCCCGGCAATTAGGTGAGACGGGAGGATCACCATAAGTTTGAGGCCAGTTTGGGCTATATAAAAGGATGCTGCCTCTAAGAGACAAACATAGAAAAGGCTTAACATAAAACTGGGTGTCCACATTTAAAAAATGTCTACATGACAACTGAGTCTGAGTGGCCATCACCCCTTCAGAAGACACATGGTGACAGCTTGCTCCACTATCAACTACCCTGCTCCATGGACCCAAGTGGGTCATCTAGGCTGGGTTTCTGGTGCTTGTGTATACACACACAGCCTGGAGCAGAGCCTTAGGGATGAGAAAAAAAAAAAGGAATCTTTTATCTCCTGATTTTGTATATATGTATATTCCAAATTCCAGAGCATAAACAGGCAACTGTCGGCACATATTACACCATGATCCCGCTTCTAACACAGCAGCATCAGCCCCAATCATTGATCAAGGTAGAAGATACAAACACATGGGTTGACAGGGTTTGGCCAGTAGAGTGTCTGCACAAAGGACTTATGTTCAGAGCACCAGCAGCAATATAAAAAGCCAGGTGTGGTGCTGCACACCTCAAATCCCCGGATACGACATCAGCTATGGTTTCACTAAATGTTGCTTGTTGGGGCAAGGGTCAGCAAATTCTAATCAAAGAGTAAAGTTCTCTTTGATTGGACAAGTGGATCCCTGGGACTCCATGGACAGCCATTCCAGCCAAAAAATCAGTGAGTTCCAGGTCCAATGGTATATTACCCTATCTCAAAAAAATTAGAACAGCAATTGAGCAGACACCTAATATCAGCCTTTGGTCTGCATATGTATCTATGTATACACATGAACACATAGACACAAAACCTAAAAAAAAAAAAGGAAGAAAGGAGGAAGAAGGGGAGGAGGAGAAGGAAGAGGAAGAGGAAAGAGAACAAGAGAGTGAAGGCAATCTGGACCTGCCATCTTGTATCCTTCCCCTTATCTCCTTCTTTTTCTTTAGTGTATTGTGACTCGAAAACCCTGCCCTGTATTGAGAATAAGAAGCTGGGCTGCTGGCATGCCCCATGCAGAATGGCAGCTCAGTTCCCAGCCTGGATGGGGAAAGCCCAGAGCTGAACCCACGCCATTGATCAGATCTTATCTCCCTCATCCCTCTGGTCATTCAGTTAAAATAAAAAGACACAAGTCTCCTTCACCTAATGATTCATTAGATGAGAGTCCTGGAAGAAATTAAACATGTAAATACCAAGATGGGCACCAGCTCCCACAGCGTGAAAATGACTCTCAGCTGGTAAATATTTTGGTAAAACTGGTCAAGGGAACAACTTGGCAGCTGGTGTTCTTTGAAATGATGGAGCCGCACTATTTCAGCGGCGAGAACATTACTCTTTGATTGGAATTTGCTGACCCCCGCTCACACAAGCAGCATTTAGCGAAGCCACGGCTGATGATGCTTCCCACTCGCAGATGCTGTTTTACATCGTGTAAATGACCAGCAGGAAGGACCGTTAGATGTATGATCATCTTTTGATTCTACACCGTTCGGTAAAAAGATTTTGAACCACTCTTCACAGACCCCCCCCCCCAAGGCAAAGCTGTCAGCCATTTCCAGAAACAAAATAGAATATACTTTGTATAACATTTCTAGAGTAAAAAAAAAAAAAAAACCACTTGATAAGTATTGATAATAAGGGAACCTTAGGGAGACTTAGTAACGGGGAATCCAGCTGGTGGCACAGCTTGATGCCAACCACTCATCAGACAAGGGCATTTGCATAAGAAGGAATGAGGAATACACAACTGTAAAATGTCTTGGCTTTTTCCTGCTAATGAACCAAGAAACTGAAGCTTGGTAGGTCAAAGGCCTTGGGGGAGAACCCAATGCAAAAATAGACATGGAATTAAAAGCTAGATGCTTAAAGTTACACCCAAGGATAAACGCATCTCTCAACCCTCAGCCGAGAGATTTCTTTCTCCTAGTAGATGGTGATTAACAGAGACCCACAATTAGTCACTGTGCAGAGCATAAGAGATTACTGAGTGCTCATCCCTAAATGAAACTTCTACATCACACTGCTTCCCCGCATGGCTCAGGGGTCACTGAAGAAGAGGGAGGTGACAAGATTGTAAGAGGCAGAAGCCACTTATAAACAGTAGTTTTCAATTGCACCCATTAGCTCACAGCAGCTTTGACAGCAGATGCAGAAGCTGAGCGAGACCAAACTAGACAAAAATCCAACATGGAGGGATGAGGTGTTCAGGAAGTCCCTCCCCTAACTGAGAATCTGATGGCAATGGATAGCTGTTAGGAGAGCAGGGCTCAGTTGTCTTCAAGGATTCAGACCCTGGGAGGCCACCCACGCTCCAGTAGATGTCCCTATACCCATGAGCATGCTGGCATCACTAAGTAGACTCTGTCGCTTTAAAAAGGGGGAAGAGAGAGAAGAGACCACATGAAATTGGGAGGAAATAGTTGTTATGGTGACAGAGGTTGAATTAAAGAGAAACAATAGGTAGTGGACTTGACCAAAACATATTATATATTAAAATATATTATATGTATATATGTATTACATATATATACATGTTATATATGTATTATATGCATATATATGTATGTGTGTATGTGTGTGTGTATATATATATATATATATATGTATATATATATATATATATATGATATTCTCAATGGATAAAAATGAGCATTCTCAGCAGAAAAAGAAGTCCTGGCTCTTACTAACAGTGGTAACAGTAAGTATGGCCCATCCATCCATACCTGCCTTCATGCCTCTTTGACATTCAACAGTAACTGATATTTCCAGTGTGATCTCACACTGTCCTTCTTAGGTGTTCCAGTCTTACTGGGTTTGCTCCCATTCCCCCAGGATTTGCTTTGGTCACATCCCTCCTGCTATCTCTAATTTACCATGGCCTCTTCCCATTTATATCAGTTAAAAATCCTCCTAGAAGGGACTGGAGAGATGGCTCAGCAGTTAAGAGCACTGACTACCCTTCCTAAGACCTTGAGTTCAAATCCCAGCAACCACATGGTGGCTGACAACCCTCCGTAATGAGATCTGATGCCCTCTTCTGGGGTGTCTGAAGACAGCTACAGTGTACTTACATATAATAAATAAAATAAATCTTTAAAAAAAAATCCTCCTAAAAGCCAGGGATGATGCCTTTAATCCCAGCATGCTGGAGGCCGAGGCAGACAGAGCTTTGTGAGTTACAGATCTGTGTGGACTACAGAATTAGTCCAATGATGGCCAGAGCTACACAGAGAGACACTGTCTCAAAAAGCCAAACCAAATCAAACCAAACAAACAAACAAAATCTGCCCAGAACCAGACTGCTTAGGGTTGAGTTCTAAGTGACCCACAGTAGCTGTGCCATGGTGGGAGTGTGTATTAATCTCTCATGCCTATATTGTCTACAAAATGCAAATTAGAACTAGTATTATCTAGTAAGGTTGATGTGAGAGGTGAGCCTATATTCCTAAAACAGAGACAAATCCATCCATCCCCCTTGAGCTCCCTGGAGCTATCAGCTATGCATCTCTCGATTGGGCAGGAGGTAGTGAACACGAGGCCCAGAGGCCACATACAGTAGAAACCAGCTGTGAATTCTGCCCCCCCCCCAAAAAAATTTTCACTTTCTTTAAAATTTTTTTTTTTTTTTTTTTTTTTTTTTTTTTTGTTTTTGTAACTTTGTAAAGGATATTAAGTCACAGGTTCAAAGATTAGACATCCCTTCTTTGGGTAGATTTTTTTTTTTTTTTTTTTTTAGGTTTGAGGACACTTGGGCAGGGTTCTCATAGTTATTCATCAATAATAATTAGTATTTGTATCCATTAACTCTGACTTTAAAGCTGAATTAAATGATTAGATATGAATGCATATGACCTATCATCTATTTTGTAGCTTACATATTGCTCCATTTTTCCACTCCTACACTGTACTGGGTGACTAACTTGGTGGGGCAGGGAAGACATTCCTCCACGCTCTCTCACGTGGGGCTATCTGGCCATTGTCTCTAAGTGACGCCTCTTGCTCTCTCAGCCCGTTGGCATCCCGAATCCATTATCAGGGAGCGGGTCCTAGAACCAGAGGCTAAGCAGATAGGACTTACTGGAACTGAGCTTCCAGGGGATTTGACACTGTCATCTGTTCCCTGCTGGCGACACTGGAAGTAGCTATCATTCTCTTGTTCTTAAGGGAGAACTCCATATAAGGGAAGGCCAAGCAGGCCTGTGAAGCAGCCTGAAGTGTTTCCTGAGGCTGTGTAGCCTCCAGCCTGAGGGAGAGAGAGGCACCCTGGCAAGGATTCCAGCACACTTCATCCAACCCCAGCCATAACAAAGCATCGATTGTTATAGTGCAGAGCACCGAGCTTCTTGCAATGGTAAAAGCCCTCCTTCTATCTTTTTTACTAGTTCAGGGGCAGTTGGCTCCCTTGCACTGTTTTGGATGGAGTCACAACACAAATGAACTGCCTTCTGGTCTCAAAACCAAAACTAGAGTACAGTGTGGTCACTGCCAGGGCAATTTAGATGGCCACGTAAATCAAGTCCAGAAGCCAGGAGTCTGGGAGCTGCCCCTGGAAAGCTCCCGAGAGGAAGGCCCTTATTAGAAAGGCTTTACTGTTGGTCACTTTCCCCTTAGTGTGTTTACTGCTCACAATCCAAAGACTTAAGCCTGTTTTTCTTTCTTTTCAATTGTTGCTAAAAATATAGTAGCCGAGGGTAAGAATATGGTTCAGGGGTAAAATCTCCTCACAGAAATGTGAGGACCTGAGTTCAGAATCCCCAACATCTACATAAAAAGCCAAGTGAGCAGAGTCTGTAATCCCAGCTCTGGGAGCGGTAGAGACAAGAGGTTCCCTCCCGCTTGCTGGCCAAACTGCCTAGCCACATTGGCATGCTCCAGGCCAGCCATGGGCCCTATCTTAAAAAATAAGAAGGAAAAGCTGTTGAGCTGGGTACCTGACATTGACCTCAGGCCCTCACACATGTGTGCACAAGCATGACCACATGTCCATTCTAAAATGATCTGGCAGCTGAATAACGTGTTAGACATCTAAGTGGGACTGAGGCTGGGAAATGTGTGAGCAGTTTATCCTCTGCCATTTCTCTCTGGCCATCCTTGAGATCGAGTATGTATATGTGTATGACATGTGCATGCTTGCGTACACACACCATAACACACACACACAGAGAGACAGAGACAGAGAGAGACAGAGAAAGAGACAGAGAGAAAGAGACAGAGAGACAGAGAGAAACTCACCAGAGGTGACTTCATAGGTTCAGGAAGGAGAGAATTGAGGCAGCAACCCCTCAGTCAAGGAATTACCTCTAAGAAGAAGCGAGAAGTGTACACTACATGTTCCATGGATGGGCATGGAAGTGTGCACGTGATATGAACCTTCCATCCTCTTGAGCCTCAAACTCAAACCTTTCCCCAAGGACCAGAGCAGGTAGTGTCCCAGAGGCTATGAGGTCCTGATGCAAGCCTTCTATTCTTTCCAACTCAAAACTCAAAACCTTTCGCCAAAGACTATGAGGTCCTGACATTACTATGAGAACACGGACCGTTCTTCAGAACATTCCTGGAGTCTGTCACTAGATTGCAGCAGGTGGCATTAAGGCACAATGAAGCTCTATGGGGAAGAGGGAGACTCCAACCGTAATGTCCTCAATTATCTCCATTGAGATGATAACACGGTGACTTGTGAGCTTAGCTCTCGCCTTCAAAATCTTTAAAAATTCATAAACGTCACACTCTAGCAGAGACCCACCAACCTGCTGACAACCTTCTGCTTCAAGGAAGAAAGAAGCTGAGGCAGAGCGATGAGAAGGCTGGCCACCTGCACAGTGATACTGTGACTGGCAAAACCGTTCTTCATCCTGGCGATTGTCTGGGCTGTGAGGAACAGCCTTTGGCATGATTCCTATTACAACTATTCTTAGGAGCTTGAAATGGTTCTAATTTTTAGGTAGAAATTGCAAACTTTGCTCTTTAAAGCCTGCACTATTTCTCCCATTATTCGTGTACACTTGCCCCTCTCTTTACACTCTGAAGGAAATTTTAAATTTATTTTTTCCAATAATGATTTAATGCCAGTGTTCAGCTTCACTGCTATTTACCGTCTAATCAGAATTTTACTTTCTCCTGGGTTTCCAGAGTTCAGACTTAAGAGTCCATTTTGCAGTTCTATTGTGTCTTGTCTATGTTCTACCCTCAGCCCTATGTCCCTGTGGTTTTCTATTTCTGCTTTTATAAAGGCCAACTAGGACACAAACAAAAGAACACACTCACAGATCAAGGACGGTAAAGAATATACTTTGTCATTTCCCGGAACTATTCAGTAATCATTGCTGAGTTTTTATGACAAGTAATATGCTAACTCTCGATGTTGGGGACAGAAATACAAACAAGATTTGTCTCTGACTGTCAAAGTGCATGTGTGTAAATGTGTATACAGTTACATATTGAGAATGTCATGTTCAGGGGCTGGGGAGATGCTTGGTTGGGGAAGCGCTTGTTCTGCAAGCATGAGGACCTGGGTTCGGATCCCCAAGCAGTCACATAACAAAGCTGAACAAGGCAGCACACTTTGTAACCACAGCTCTGGAGAGGTGGAGACAGGTAGACCCCAGGACTACCCGGGGACAGGTAGACCCAACCTGGCCTAGTTCCAGGCTAATTCCATGTCAATTGAGAGACTCTATTTCAAAACAAACAAACATAAAACAGCAACAAAAACATGTACAGTGTCTGAGGGATGACATACAAAGTTGACCTCTGGCCTCCACATGCATGTGCACAAACACATGCGTGCACATATACACAGGAACACGTATGTACAACAATTACATGTTAAGAATAAGTGATGTAGCTCAGTGGTAGAGCATTTGCCTGATAAGCCTGAGTCCCCAAATTCAAGTCTCAGTCCTGGGGGAAATCTCTATCATTAATAATTGTGATACAAGATAGAAAGTATCAAATTTCATTAAAAAGGCTTAAATCTTGGGGGCTGGAGAGATGGCTCAGAGAGAGGTGAAGTGCATCGGCTGCTCTTCCAGAGGATCCAAGTTCAATTCCCAGCAACCACATAGTGGCTTATAACCATCTATAATGAGTTCTGGTGCCTCCTTCTGGCCTGCAGGCGTACGTGCAGGCAGAATGCTGTATACATAAAAAAATTAACAAGTCTTTTTTTATGTATATGAGTTCACTGCTGCTGTCTTCAGACACACCAGAAGAGGGTGTCAGATCCCATTACAGATGGTTGTGAGGTACCACGTGGTTGCTGGGAATTGAACTCAGGACCGCTGGAAGAGTAGTCAGTGCTCTTAACCGCTGAGCCATCTCTCCAGCCCCCATAAGTCTTTTTTTTAAAAGACTTAAATCTCAAAAGATATTGAGAATGCTATGCATTTCAGTTTGTTTCCTCCTCGCTTATACAATAGATGTCTGCAGCACACTTTCTACTAATTCTAAGAACAGCAGTCATTTTCACAGTTTTGTTTCATTTAATTATGTAATTATTTAAATAAAGTAAATGTGCCCTAACCTGCCCATCAGCAGCCACACTCAGGTTGGGGCTGGCCCTTTTGATGCCCATCTTTTATATCTGTGGACAGCGGAGGAAGAGTGTATGGAGCTGCGATGACTTCATGGTCATCGCTGGAGGACAGGTGAAGGGACAGCTATTTCCCAGGCTGCAGAGTTACTGCAACTTGGATTCTTTGAGACCCTTGATGCAACAACCTACATGAAAAACAACTCCAGGTGAGTGTAGACACTTGTATCACAGATCCAGGGTAGTGTAGACACTTGCGTCAGAGATCTGGAGGAGTACAGACACTTGTGTTACAGATCTTACTTCTTAGACCCATCTCTCCACCAAGTGGACGGGATCACATTTCCTAAAGTGTGTTTATGGGAGAGAAGAAAAGATTCCCCCTTTCCTTTGTTCTCATGTGGGGTAATCTCTAAGGCTGGTGGATAGAGACGTGAGAGTGGAGAGGAACAACATTTTGGCTGTCTTATAGGGAAATAGCTGTGTCAATATAGGAGACATGAGGCAGTCCCCTTTCTTGCCTCTCTCTGCTCCTCTTGCCTCGCCCCCAGCTCGGCTGTTCCCTCCAGGAGATCATGGGCTGTATGACAGTTCAGGGTGCACACTGCCTCTTGTTCTGAGTCTTTCTGAGAAGTTGTATGAGCTTCAGCAGGGCTGTGCTCCAGACTCGCTTCCTCTGCTGTCCACAGTTGCTTTTTAATCTTCCTTATCCCAAATACGACAAGCATAAATCAAAAATAGAAGCAAAGTTAACCAAGCAAAGGCTCAGCATATGGTTATGTGGTCTGGGTCAAAGGAATATATAATCCTGCATTCATCTTACGAACGCCCTGTAAAACCTGAGATTTACAAGCCCAGTGGAAACGGTCAAGGTCTGTGTGAAACCCTATAGAACAGAGACAAATGATCACATCGCGTGCTCTGGGAGGAGAGCAGACTTAGTTGCTAGAATTCAGATGTTTATTCTTTCACTGAGTACTGAAAGCTTGCTAAGCCTTGGACTAGGTGCCGAAGGTGAGGATAAAATGTAAGCAAGATATGGTTCGTGTTCCCAGAATACATATGTGCATGTGGTGTATATGTGTTTTTCTAAACTGCACACAAATGGGCTGGAAAGGTGGCTCATGGTGTGAGCTGCATAAGAATGAGGACATGAGTTTAAATTCCCTAGCACCCATGCAAAAAGCTGGTTGTGGTAGTGAGTCCCTCTAATGCCAGCAACTGGGGAGCTGAAACAGATGTATCTCCAGGACTTGCTGGGCAGCCAGCCTAGGCAATTTGTGAGCTATAGGCCAACTAAGGAGACATCCTGCCTCAAAAAGAAGAAAAAGATGGAGAACGACCCAAAGGGGCATATGGCTTTAACCTCTACCTTCTACAGGCTAATTTTCAGATGAACACACCCTCTCTCACACACCGACATACCCATTCTTAACTGTGTACAATGTACACTGTGTACACATACTCGTGCAAGTATACACTAACAACTATGATACAATGCAAAAAAGTGTGCATTTCCTTAAGAAGGTCTTCAAATTTCTCAGTGACTCACTTGAGCTTAGAGAAAGGTGTTGTGTTCTTGTCGTTGTCATTGTTTGCCTGTGATGGATGTCCCTCTCCCAACAGAATTCAGTAGGAAAATACAACTTTTTGAGTAAGTGACAAGGAATTGAATATCTGAATCTTTCCACCACATTCTGCATTCACAAAAATCCGTGCACTTTGGGCTTTAGAACTAACGCTAAATGATAAGCCTGCATGGGATGTACAACAGTGTTAAGCAGGCCTTGGGAGATTGCTCAGTCTGTAGAGTTCCTGCCATGCAGGCACAAGAACCTGGGTTCGAATCCCCAGAACCCATGTAAAAAGCCAGGAACAGTAAGATGCTCCTGTAACCCTAGCACTTGGGGGCAGAGTCAGGCCCAGCCATGAACCTCATTGGCCAGCCAGTGTTGCTGAATCAGAGTCTCAAATATATTAAGGAATAGTGATACAGGAACCACACCCACAGTCAACCAGCAGCCTCTATATGCATATGCAATCTATATGCATATGAACTCACATGCACCTGTGTACACACCTACACTAACAAGCATACACATCACAATTCAAAGACTGCAAATCATTAAAAAATGATAAATCAGATTTCATTTTAATTAAAATTTCTGCCCTTCAAAAGGTAACACTATAATAGTTAAGTATACAAATGAGAGGCCTGGACAAAATATACATTATGTATAATTATATGTGTATGTACATATTACATATCTATCCACATACAATGTGTAACATAGTAACATGGTATGTATAATGTATATAGAAAGACAGTGTCTTTGTTTTACTGTTGTTTTGATAATATAATCTGACAAAAGCAACTCAAAAGAGAAGGATTTATTCTGGCTCACAGATCAAGAACACTGTGGTGAAGCCATGCAGGTGACAAGAGCTTGAGGGAGCTGGTCCCATCCCATCCACAGTCAGGAAGCAGAAAGTACCAGGTGATCATGCTTAGCTCACATTCTTCTTATTGGACAATCCAGGACACGAACCTAGGGAATGGTGCTGCCCACTTTCATAGTGGATCCTCCCACCTTCTTTAACCTAATC
>JADRCC010571930.1:0-12617 GCA_019843855.1 Hylomyscus alleni
AAAAAAAAATACTGTAGTACGTAACAGTGTGTTCCATGGTATACTCCTTTATCCACTTCTTTACTGCAAATGTTCATTGCAAGGACATTGGTCTGGTATGAGGCCTCTGGCTTCTGGTACTCTATTAATACTGGAACCTCACTGGGATTCCTCTTGGATATACTGTTCTTGCCCTGTGTCCATGGAGAGCCTATCATTTTGGATCTGTAGGACTGGCCTTTTATGGTGCTTTAGAAGTTCATTGGTGGGGTAGATATTGGCTTGGGTCAATTCAAAGTCCTGGATCTAGGCCCGAAAGGTATCTGAGTTGGTTGCCCTCTGGCTCTCACACTCTCCTGCTCTTGGAGTCTGCTCACCAGCCACCTCTTTACCCAAGGCCAGCTCTACCCTGCTACCTAGACAAGGTACAGGGCCTGTTCTCTCAAGTGCTGTAGCCTAGGAGGGACAGGACCAGCTCTCTGGTTCTCATTACCCCAGAGCCAGCTCTCTTGCCTGCCATAGGTAATGAGGGAAAACGGAGGGGAAGAGGGTATTTCTTCCTTGACCGTGCCAACACATAGCAGACAAGAGGAAAGGCCAGTTCTCCTGAGATCACACCCTTAGAGCTGACTCATCGGCAACCCCCATGTGCAGAGCCAGCTCTACTGTGCTCCGCACTGTGAGGGTCAGGGTTAGCTCTCTTGCTCTCATGACTCCAGGGCCAGGTTTCCCATGTGCTGCAGGAGGTAAGGGGTTGGTGTGGATATCTCTCCCTCATCTATGTCGCTGCAAAGGAGACAAGTGGCAGGGCCAGCTCTCCCATACTCATACCCTTGGGGCTAACTCACCCGAAACTCCCATAATGTGTGTGATTGGGGAGCTGATCTCCCAAATAATACAGTCGGCTAGGGACAGATCCAGCTCTCCCATGATGCCCAGACAAGGGGTAGGGCCAGCTTTGCATAGCTCTCGGGCATCAATATATCCCCAGGCAACATCCCAGACCAGGGAAGTCCACCTGGTCTTTGGTAGTAACAGATGTCTGCTGCTTCAGGGGCCGTAAACCTAGATGTGCCCCCCCCCCCCCAGAAGCAGCACAGACAAGAACATAGAGGGCATCACGGGCTACTCACATCAGGCTGCTCCCCACTACCCTGGAGTCTCCAGTTCTGCCTCTCTTCGTTGCGTCCACATCCTTCGGTTTCTCTCTCTTCCGTTTCTCCACCACTTACTTGATTCTCTTAGTGGATCCCAGGGTCTCTGAGTGTCTGAGGTCATCTCAGCAGTGGTCTCAGGAGTGCTGTGTCCCACTTGAGCATTACGGCATCAGGCAAAGGTCATCTCCGGTATGGTTTGCTCCCGCAGGCCTGTGTGTCACTGGACTGACTAGTAGTAATCGCAGGCTAGCTTCTGGTGCTGGACTGGTGGTCCACTAAGACTTGCTCCTCATCAGGGGTCTATGGTCCCAGGCTGGGTTCTTCTAATCTCTGGCTCGCTCCCTGACCTAGGAGACCATCTGGGCCTACACAGCACCAGACTGGTGGCCATCTCAGACTCCCTTTTTTTCAGGGAGTGTTTGGCTACTAATCCATCAAATGTTCACGGGTCATAACACTAAGCATAGACATAGCCTTTCACCTCCCTGCTACCCACTGACACAGATATGACGCAGCAGGCACACCTGCAAAGCCTCTAAAGGCAGGGCAATACTCATCTTTTAAGAAGAAATTAAAAATTTCAGACAAGAGTCTTCCTCTGGAGCCCCCCTGACTGGTCTGAGATTTGCAGCAGTCCTCCTGTCTCAGCTTCCTGAAAATAATCATTTTTTTAAAAAAACAAATATTTTTATTTTACGTTACGGGATGAACATTTATCTTAAATGAATGTTTGCACCAAATACAAGTCTGGTTCCCCTGGAGGCCAGGAGAGGCATCAGATCCTCTGGAACTGGAGCTACAGATGTTTGTTTGTGAGCTGCCTTGTGAATGCTGGGAATCCTGGATCCTCTGTCAGAGCAGCCTGTGCTCTTAACTGCTGAGCCATCCCTCCAGAACCACCTTTTAGTGAACCATGGATGCTGAGGGTGACCAGGATTAGGAGACAGTGGCAGGCACCAGATGCCCATGGATTTTTTTTGGCTGCATTCTCACTATCCTCTACCCTAGTCAGAAGGCGGTAGTTTAGTAGTCAAGATAAAGCCATTTGAAGCTATTGAGTCTTTTAATAATCCACAAAATGAATGACATTTAAGAGCCAAGAGGCTACTGTTGCATCTAGTCATGCCTTCCAGAGAGAAGAAAAACCAGAGTGAACAACGTATTTTCGAGGCTGAGGTTGGAGAACTGTGAGTTCAAGGCCAACCAGGCTTACTCAAGGAAATGCCCTTCCTCACACACACACACATCTTTAAAACAAAACAAAACAAAACAAAACCTTATTGTGCATACACAGGTTTGAATATGCATCTGATAGCACTCTTTTACATTTTTCAGTGTCTTTAGGATATTTTATGTTTTACGAAGCAAATACACAGTTTTATTCAGTGCCAAGTTATTGGGAATGCTAAGCAATCTGTCCTCTCTTCAACACACTACATTTGCACACACGTCTCTGTACCTTCCTGGGCCTTCCCATAGACAGTCTGGGCTGAAGACAGAGGGGAGGCAGAGTGCTGAGCAAGAGAGAGTGTGTGGATGAAGAAGCCTGGGAACCAGCCAGGATAGGAATAGAGCTTGCCAATGACATTCCTGGCCAGAGCCAAGCAGAAATTGCCTAAGAGGCAGAAGTTATAGGATGGGAGGGGTGGATTTAGAACAGACCAACCCAAGAGTCACTATGAGTCAAGAACTATTAGGAACCCAGAACCCAAATCTCCGATTCTTCAGTGCCTACCCTGGCCATTTCAAGTCATTCTGTGTCCCTCATTTGGTCACTCCTCTCCCAAGCCTTTGACTCATGGGCAATAACACGCTTTGAGAGTCTTCCAGGAAGACCATAAAGCTTCATATTTGATAGAAGGCATGCCAAGAACTTAGGCCTGTATTTTAAAGTGCTAGGGTAGCTTTTGGTGTTAGCTAATAGCCGTGAACTGCTGCTAAGTAGTTTTGCTCTCTTAGAGTTGCCTCTCCTTGAAGAAGCTCAAGCGACATGGAGAGGGCCCATGCAAGCGTTCCAGTCAGCAGCCTCACTGAGTTCGTTGCTTAGCCAACTCAGCTCATCGAAGAAGCAAGCTACCTCAGCCATGTGAGTCACTACAACTGACAGCACGGACGTGGTGCGGAAGCTGTCTCTCCTGTGCTACTCTTGAATTCTCGATCCACAGAATCCAAGAGCATAATAAATATGGCACTGTGTTTCAAGCATTCGCTGCTCCAGAATGAGCAGTGCTACCCGTGTTTTTGCACTCCCGATGATAGTGCGAGATAGAGCAAAAGGGAGAAGGGGAAACAGAGCCCTAGAGGATTCTTCTGGCAGATCAGAGCTCGAGCAAGAAGTGGTGGCCGGGTTAAATCCCAGGCTTATTCAAATCTAATGCTAAAGCTCTTACCCCTCACAGGGAACCAAAGGGAATCTCTCTGATTGAAAGATAGAGCCAAGGTCATGTGTCTATCTTTCTCCCAAATGTGCATTGATTCTTCCATACTGAAATAATGATGTGAAGCACATGGGAACTGAATCCCCATTGTGATGAACTGAGAGAATGGAACTTCAGTCTATGATATTTAGAATTGGGGCCTTTAGGGGGTGATTTGGACTATATATATGTGGTCACTAGGGTGAGAATTCTACAATTGAATCTTGTCAGCTCTAAAAGACGACAAAGAGAGTCTGAGACATAATGCCCTGAGCGGCTTGAGGCATCTGCCTGGAAGATGGCTGTGATCCGATGTGACTTTTGGATCAGCACTATTAGCAACGAAAAGCAGACCGTGACACAGTACCTGGGCATTTCTCTTCTTCATTCTAAGGCTTCCCAAAGATGAGAGATACCACTAAGAAATGCCTCTGTTGTTTATAACCTGGAGGGACAGAGTGGTTAAGTTTTTGAGGTTGCTTTTTTGCTCTCTTGAGGTTATAAGGTAATGGACTAATCTGTTGACTCAGTTGGTGGTGACCCAGATGGGATAGGTAACCTCCTTTCTTTTTTTATGTTTATTTTTCTTTCTTTCTTTTCACGAATTCTGATGCTATTTGAAGTTTCGGAATCAGTGACTCCACAGTTTCTTGGGGGCGGGGAGGGGCACGAAGGCAAGGGCGACTGTCACATGTTATTTGGTTGGATTCAGTTTATACATCACCCAATTCTCATAGCTACATCCTAAAGAAAACCCTGGACTGGCAAGGTGGCTCAGAGAGTAAAGGTTCTTTAACCCTGATAACCTAAGTTTGGCCTATGGGATCCATTAGGCAGGAGAGAATTGACCCTCACCAGTTGTAATAATGTGATATGGGCACACGTGAACATACACACAGAGAGACAAATATATGAACGTCATGGAAACTCTTTTTTGAAAAAGCAAACCCCTTCACATTGACCTCTTTTAAGCATTTTTGTTTTTCAAATTTAAAATTTTCTAGCTAATTTTCTTACTAAATTAGTAATTTTCTTACTAAGACGAAAGCCCGTTGATTCTACAGCTATAATTGATTTATTCCTATCTATTCCTATTCATGTTACCCATGGACGTTAATGTAATCCTCAGTTGGATTCTAGCTCTCGAGGCTTTGCCAGGGATAGCAACATCCTTCTAATGAGTATCAAGATCACTTTCATTTTAGAGATTAAGACTCAGAAGTGGTGAGCCATTTTCCTTAGGTGACAGAGCTCCTAGGTACCAGGAACAAAAGCTGATCAAATCTCCTCTAACCCCAAGATTCTCTTTCTATTTTCTATACCATTAGAAATTTGTAAAATATGAACCACAGATTACCTTAACGTACTGCATTTAAAAATAGAGAATTTGGCCAGGGTAGTGACCCATTTAATTCTAGCAATTCGAAGGCAGAAGCAGGTGGGTCTCTGTGAGCTTGAGGCCAGTCTGCTTTACATAACTAGATCTAAGCCAGCCAGAGCTGCAGAGAGACTCTGTCTCAACAAACAAATGAGTAAACAGAACTTAAAGAAAGGCTCAGTGTATCAGCAGCTAACTAGTACCCTGCCTGAGGTTATAAGAATGTTCCATCCATTGAAATCTTGCTTTCTTACCGTAATGTCTTCCTAGAATATTCCAGGCATTAACTCGAAAAAGTGGTGGTCGTTATTGTCTTCCCCCTCAGTTGAAGCATTTATATTCATAACTTATGAATGACAGAAAAAAAAGTGTGCATATTTCAGGCCCTTGAGCATACTAAGCAAGCCTTCTACCATTGAATATGTCCACAGATTCATAAATCTGTAGCATAACAAACACAATTTTGATTTGAAATTGTGTGTTAACCAATTACTTGTGTGTGACTGGGATAATTCATTGTCTCTTGGTGCGGGGGCGGGGCGCTACAGGTCTCTAAGGTTCTCTTCAACTCGAAAAGCAAAATCTAATTTGAAGCATACCTCACTATCTACTGGACAATTTGCAACTGACCACACGTTTTCACCTCCTCAACAGTTCTTATGGTGAAATTCTAATTCTAATGTAAAGGTTGTCTGAGGTGAGGAAGTGGGGATGTGAATAGGTCATGAGGGTGGGGCCCTCTCAAGGATGTATGAAGTGTTGTTATGAAGAGGTCTGGAGGAACGTGTTCATCTCTTCCTACGTGTGAGGACACAACAACCATCAAAAAGCCAGGCTTCTCCAACTCCACACCTATTGGCACGTGGTCTTGAACTTCCCCTGCACCCAAGAATGATGAGAGATGAACACTGCTGCTATTAGCCCACCAGTGTAGGTACTTT
Organism: Hylomyscus alleni; assembly: GCA_019843855.1. Classification (NCBI taxonomy): domain Eukaryota; kingdom Metazoa; phylum Chordata; class Mammalia; order Rodentia; family Muridae; genus Hylomyscus; species Hylomyscus alleni. The sequence goes on from JADRCC010571930.1 coordinate 5,873, forward strand.
GTTTCAACATCCCAGTCTGCTGATGGAGCCATGCTATCAGCACGCTTAGCATGGCTCAGGGTGTGTTGAGTCTTTCACGGTATGGAACAGAACTGTCCGACCAGCCTGGATTTGCCTGGGCCTGTTTGCTGGATCTCAGAACAGAACTTACACAGGTGGGGAGGCTCTGCAACGCTTCCTGAGCTGTTGCCCCCTCCCTACAACAAATGAATTCTTTTGTAATATGTTTATATTTTCTATCCAGCTTCCTGGCCAAAGCCCCATTCTTTCTTTCTTTTTAGGTAGTCACTTAAAGAGAAGTGACCTGTATATTTGGGCTGCTTCCCATTTTATAGCTTGGTGCCTTTTAAACTCTGATTAAAGGACTTTTTAAACAGTCCAATGAATCTCACACTAATAATCTAGCCTGGTGACGTTTCAGGCATAATAAAGGGAATTTGTATTAACTTCAACTATTCTCACTACTCCCTTCAGTGAAATCTGAAGAGGATGTGTGGAATGAGATCTGGGTCAGTGTGCCACAGCAGAGACACGCTGCGTCCTGTTCTGTGGTTACAGAGAGGACTTTGACTTGTTAGGAGAGAAACTAGCTATTATATAAGCCGCTGGGTATTGAGTTGTCGGGTATCCTACATCAGGGATGAATCTCTCTTGAAAATGATGACATGCCAAGTGTGGTGATGCATACCTATAAATGGGGAAGTTGAGGCAGGAGGGCTGTGAGATGTAGGCCAGCCTGAGCTCCATATCTATCTTTAAATAGTTAAAATAAAATAACCCTTACCACGTGATGGGGTGTGCAGTACCATCAGAGTTTGGTGGTGGAGGTAGAGACGGAGATGATCAAGACAGTGGGGTGTGTGTGTGTGTGTGTGTGTGTGTGTGTGTGTGTGTGTACATATGTATGTGTGCAGGCACATGTTGTGCACACATTGCATACACACATGTACTCCTAGGCACTTACTGGTATGAAGCCCAACTCCTTACTGATGGTGGTCAACCACTCTAGCACTGAACAGTGCCTCAGTTGCTATTCTATCAGCCTGAATTCTCTCAGCCCCTTTCTTATTTACCAAGGCCCACCATCTGGACTTCGGAGGCTCACTCTTGAGGAAGGTGTTCCCTTTCTCATGCTCAGGCACCATTCAACGATCTTTAAAATAAGCTGGCATTGAACATCTAATGCAAAGGAGAAGCTAACTGGGCTAGTGTCTGTCCTTCAAGTCCCTGCCGAGCATTCGTCCCTTCCCGTATTCTCAGTGTCTCCCTCCACACTAGAACAAGGTTCTCTTTGGAAAGCAGCCTGTTCTTTCCTGCCTAGATGTAGGTCAGGGCCTAGGCTATGATAGTCCTTGGTAGTTTTATCTTTTGAGTCAACAAAGTGAATAAAGGCCACAAGAGAACCTGACGCCATTCTTCATTCTTCACACACCAGTCAGCTTGGCATCCACGCTGGGGGAGACCCCTGGGTACCACAGTCCCTGTTTGCCATTTTCCTGTCTACCTTTGAGAAAGAGACACATGCAAGGTCCTGTAAATCAGTCAGTGTGAAGTGCGAGCCACAGTGAGGTGCAGATCTTTCTCAAGGTTAGTCCCACAGTGCAGGGGAAAAGGCATTGGCTTTTGACTTACTATCCAGGGTTGTATTTGAGCTGGGTTTTTATTAACTAGCACAATTTGAACAAGCAGAACTTGCTTAAAGGCAAAGTAAGTACGCTCATGCATTTCCCACCCTGGTTGGCCAATCGGCACCCCACATGGAGCCCAGTCCAGACTTATGCATGCATAGGAGCTGTGCTGGTTAGCTTTTGTCAACTTGACACCAACTAGAGTCACTAGGAAAGAGAGAACCTCAACTGGGCATTGTCCCAATCAGATTGCCCCATGGGCAAGTCTGTGGAGCCCTTTCTTTTTTTAAAGACTTATTTGTTTTGTGTATATGAGTGCTCTATCTGTAGGTATACCTATACGCCAGAAGAGGGGATCAGATCCCAGGAGAGATGGTTGTGAGCCACCAGGCGGTTGCTAGGAATTGAACTCAAGACTTCTGGAAAAAAGCAGACCGTGCTCTTAACTGCTCAGCCGCCTCTCCAGTCCCAAGCATTTTCTTGATAATGATTGATGTGAGAGAGCCCCACCAAGTGTGGGCAGTGCCATCCCTGGCCAGGTGGTCCTGAGCTGTATAAGAAAGAAAACTGAGCAAAGCCGCAGAGTGTAAACCATTGAGCAGCCTTCCTTCGTGGTCTCGGCCCTGACTTCCCTCAGTGATGGACTGGGAATGGGACAGGTAAGCTCCATAAACCCTCTCCTCTCCAAGTGGTTTTGGTTGTGGTGTTTATCACAGCACACTAAGACAGAGGCTTAGTCATGAGTGGAATAAAGCCACACGGGGAATTCTTTCTTTCCGAGTCCTGAAATCCTTAGGACCATATACATGTACATAGGAACTGCATTCAGAGACATAGTGAGAATGTGGCTGCCTGGCTGGTTTCTGAGCAGATCTGTTTGGCAATGACTAGTGTAAACAGCATGTGGAAGGCTGACTTGTCAGCCGCTGAGACTGTCTGTCCCCAAATCTGCCTACCAAATATCACCTGCCAGATAAATATCCTTGGGCACTTGCATGATTTTCCTGAAGCCTCTGTCCTTTTCTGTAAAAGATGAGTAATCTCTCTGATGCATTGGGGGAGGTTTAAAAGAGGCAATCCATGTGAACTACCCAGCACAATTTAAATTCTCAACTCAAATAATACATAGACTTACTCTCTACACGGGCGTAGTTAACACTGCCAAACCTTTAAAGTCTGGTGGTAACCAAATATACTTTAGCTTATTAAATCTAGATTAGAGGGTCAGCTGTACAAATGGACATTTCCAAAACCTTTTAACTGGTGAAGGGTTTAGCATATATTTATTTAATAAGCCTCTAGTATGTGCTAGGCAGTACTGTAAGCCCGGAGGATAGAGTTAAAAAACAGAAAAGCTCCACATCCCTATATAGCATACAGGCCTGTAAGCCTTTATAGAGCTTACAGGGAGCAAAAGAAAGGAGAATAGAAATCTATAAAGCACAGTAGTGGAGATGATGAAAGGGGTTGCTTTAGTGATAAATGTTTGGATTGCTTCAAAGTCCATGTGTTGAGCGCTTGGACCCTAGCCTGATATGCTACTGGGACATGGTGGAATCTTTTGGAGGTGACCCTAGTAGGAGGAAGTGAGTGAAATCACTGTAATTTGCTCTTGAAGGGGGTCTTTCTCTGTGTCTCAGTTTCTCTCTCTCTCTCTTTCTCTCTCTCTCCCTCCCTCCCTCCCGTCTTATTTTCTCTTTATCGCTCTCTTCCTTGGTGTGACTGAAGCTGAGCTGAGCTGAGCACCAGTGGTCTTAAACCTCTGAGGTCCCTGAGCCTCTTCCCTTGGATCTCCAGTGTAATGTTCTAGCAACATATGCAGTTGGCAGCTCAGCAATGGACCCTCATCTAACGTGTGCAAAGCCCTGAGTTTCATCTCCAGCACCATGGGGATGCTAAAGGGCTAAAACTAACATAGAGCAGAAAAGTTGGGTGTGTGAATGAATCTCCAGGGAAGATAATGCCCCCCCTACCGCCCCCCCGCCAGAAGACACCAGTTAGACAATTCTTCCCCAGCTTGTGTCAGGCACTGCACAAGGTCAGGTGGAGCAGCGTGGCTTTGGGAAAGAAAGCTGAGGGTTGGCATAGGATGCTAATCTGTGGTACCTCTGGAGGCCAAGGGGACAGATCTAGCAGAATGGTGGGCAAAGGGCTAGTATTCACACTTCTAAAGATCGGAACTCTTTTCGGGGGGGTTTTGCTTTAAAGTGGCAGAAGGAAATGGTCCAGTGCTTGGAGAGGAAGTAGAGCCAATTAAGGTGTTTTGTATTGGAGATAAGTAAGTAATCTGCCTGCCCATGGATAGGACTTATGGTCTAAGAGGAAAGGTTGAGTATTCAGGAGAATGAAAAGAATTTCTAGAACCAAGTTCTTCCGTAAGCCAGAAAGGGTGGGAGGAGTACACAGGTACTCAGATTGGCATGGGCAGATGTGTCAGTCAGCTTTCTGGTTCTATGACGAATATTCATGATAATCAACTTATGGAGAAAAAAGGTTTGGTATGACTCATAGTTTTGGTCTCACTCCACAGATGAATGAGCACATGCTTGAGGGTACATGGCAGAGCAAAGCTCTTCAGGAAGCAGAGAAAGGGAGAGGCCAGAGTCCCACAATCCTCTTTGAAAGCATGCTCCCCCAAAGACTCAACTTCCACAGAACTCTACCTCTTAAGGATTTCACAACTTCCGAATAGTGATGAGCTGGAAAGTCAACCTTTAACACGTGCTCTTTGGTGGGGACACTCCCCTCCCCGATCTAAGCAGCTGGGCACATAGTCATTACTTATAACAGGAAAGACCAGAGAACACAGGACATGGAAGAGTGTGTGGATATAGGAACACTCTTAGACTCGTCTCTCTGTGAGTGAATGTGTATGTGTGCCTGCGTGCCCGTGTGCCTGTATGTCTATGTGTTTAGAGGTGTCATAAATGCATATAGAGATATATGCACATGTGTGTGCCTATGCAGATGCTATAGAATAACCTTGAGTGTTGTTTCTCAGGTGTGATCCACTGTATGTGTGTGTGTCATGCTTGTGTACATGTGTGTTCACATGTTTATCTTTCTCTCTGGCCTGGAACTCACCAAATAGGCTAGGTTGGCTGACCTGTTCTCCCAGAGATCTGATTGCCTCTTCCTCTCCAGTGCTGGGATTACAGGCAAACATCACCAGTTGACTGACGGAGCCATCTCTGCAGCCCAGGAGTTCTCTTCTGATGGCTTTTGTTCTCTGAGCAATTTAGAGAGCAATATGCTGTTAATGACCCTGGATGAGGAGCCAGGGAAGACGATAGCCACATAAAGGAGTGCCTGTGTTACGTCAGTGGACCACAGGATTCTTCACCCCTGCACAGCCACACCTCACATATAACAGGAAGGTGTGTCACTATGGGAAAACATGATATTTAAACTTGATATAAAGAAGAAATGAGAGCTGGAGAGGCAGCTCAATCTTAATTGGTAAAGTGCTGACCATGCAAATATGAGGGCCAGGGTTCATTCCCTCAGCATTGTATTTAAAAATAAAAAATTAAAAAAAAAAACCAAACCTTCAAGAGGCACCATATGCCTGTATCCAAGCGTTGCAGAATCAGAGACAGGAAGCTCTGGCCAGCTAGTGTGACTATATTGGCAAGTGTCCAGTTAACTGAGCGATCCTGTCTCCAAAAAGTGGAAAGTGACCAACCAAGGAAGGAAGATACCAGATGTTGACCTCCTGTGCAGGAGCATGCACTTGTGTGTGTACACACACACACACACACACACACACACACTATTCACACACACTGTGCACACACACACACTGTGTGCACACGCACACACACACTATGCACACACACACACTGTACACACACACACAAAGGAAGAGGATCGGGAAGAAGAGGGGAGGAGGAGAAGGAGACAAGATCCTCAAGAAAAATGATGGGAGCTTTGAGGGATACGATGTCTGGGGTTAATGAGCTATGTTAATCAAGAAGACTTGAAGGCAGGAGCTGCGATATTCATAGTTTGGATGTTTTATTAAAAAACTCACTGGGAGAAATTTCCCTTATATTAAATGGGAATTTTAAATTATTCATAGCACCTACTAATAGGAAATTTTAAATTAAAGTTTTAGGTCCATGAACCTGATTTCAATAATTCAAATACTTTCATTAACTTTTAACATACCCTGGATAGATTTCTTTTTTTCCAAAACCATCTACATGGGAGTCTCACCCAAGGTTTATTATCAATTCCCATCTGTCATTGGGGAAGTTAGGCCTCAGAGGGAGGCAGCTGCCAGGAATTAGTTCTACCTCTAAGAAGTCAAAACAAAAGCTTTAGCAATTGAGTTACGAGCCAAGGGTTCCACGAGTAGTTTCAAATCTTTAATTTGGATCATACTAAAAAAAAAAAAAGGCTGACCCTCTGTCTCCTATAGACACACTCTGTGATGGGAATGGACTTCCTAAGTGGAGGGCACTTAGACATTATAAACTTACGAGATCTGGGCTGGTGGTTCCTCGTGGTTCCTGAGCTGTGGTCATCAACCCTATGAGGGTAGTTGTTTCACCAACAGGCAATAGCTGGAATCATTGTGGCTGGTAGCCCGGGCCCAGTGCAGCAGTCCTCCAACCCCAGATCCCTTCCGGCCAGAAACAACTGGCTGCCTGCCTCTGGGTTCATCCTTCTCAATTCCTTACTAATTGAAGTGCTGATTTTGATCTTGGCATGTAGTGGTCTAAAGACGAACACAGTTTATTTCTGAATCTCTTTGCAGCTAATGGAGCCAAGGTTTGACTCGTGAGATATTAGCAAAAGGGCATAGCAGCTTTAAAAAATGATTTTATCATTTTAACTTTGTGTGGGTTCATGGGGGCCTGTATGTACATATTGAATGTGCACCTCATGTGTATAAGTGCCCACAGAAGAGGGGGTCAGGTCCCCTGGACTGAGAGTCACCCTATATGTATACTGGGAGCCAAACCCCAGCTATCTTCATTAGGGTTTTACTGCTGTGAACAGACACCATGACCAAGGCAACTCTTGTATTTAATTGGGGCTGACTTACAGGTTCAGAGGTCTAGTCCATTATCATCAAGGTGGGAGCATGGCAGCATGCAGGCAGGCATGGC
>JADRCC010571931.1:0-12813 GCA_019843855.1 Hylomyscus alleni
TGTGTGTGTGTGTGTGTGTGTGTGTGTGTGTGTGACAGAGAGAGAGGGGGGAGAGAGAGACAGAGATCAATGGTGCTAGGATAATAGTGAATTTTATAGAATTTCCCTTTGTAACTTTTAAAAACTAAGTATTAAGCAATCATCAGTAAAATAACAACATTTGTATTTCACACCACAGTGAGTATTCATGAACAAGGTTTAAAGGGAAATGATGTCACGCACACAGAGATGCTGGTCATACAGACAGCACAACTGTAGTCCTAAATTTCCTAGGAAAGTATCATGAGTAGCAGACGCCATTATCTCCTCTGAAGTCTCAAAAGCACCCATCATGAGAACTTGATCAGCATATTACCATACGTACTTGAGTACATATTAGCCATTTACTCTGGGAAAGTGTTTCCCAGTAGAGATAAGGAATATACAGTATTGATAGATTATGCTTATATGTCTCTATATATTTATACTCCAGATTCATACTATGTCTGTATTGTAACTCACATATTACACACCTAAGTATTTTCATTTTACCCTAATGTTGTCAGGTACAGCTCCATACATTATGACTTGTGAGTATATATGGCTCCCTTTTCCAAATCCCCATTAGTCTGGAATATAAGCTAAAGAGGAAATAGGTGTTTGTATTACTGAGTCACATTAAAAGTTTCATGAATACACACTTGTGGAAAATATAGACTCCCAATCCTCAACTAATGGAACTTGACTGTAAACATTGAGGGTTTCCAATAATCTTAAGGTATTCTATCTCTCAGTGGTTATTTTAGTCTCCATTGTGAATCTAGACTCCCAGAGTTCCCTCACTTGACTGCATAGCTAAGGATGTCTGCTGCTTGTGAGAATATACCCCCCACCCCGCCAAGGTCTAACTTGGATGCACTTGTACAGGCCTCTTCTACCTACTCTGCTCTCTTCTTTCCAGCCTTTAATCACCAGTTACCCACAATAGGGTAACAGAAGGATTTCACAAGAGAAATAAGCTCTTCCAGGTAGTGGAAGTGATCTTAGGTCTGCTTTGCCTATAGATATGTGTCCATCTATGACTTCAACATCTAATTTTAGGGATACCACTACTATCTTCACTGGAACACCTCACTCTGCCCTCAATTTCAGTTCCTCCAACCGTCTTTAAGTATTCCCCTCATTCCAATTTACCTTCATGATTCTTATGTTGTGCTGTTTCTTCACTCCTTTAGATACTCTACAAGAAATACACCTCTACGTTTGGGATCAGAGTTTCCTCCACGCGTACAGCAGCCAGCAGGGACACAGTGTCCTGAGCTTCGCCCCTCCTTGCTTCCTTCCCGGCAGCAGTGTTCTAGCCTCCTTGCTCAATGAGAAGAAGGTTATGGTGTAGCTTCTTGGAAAGCAGCAGAAACCATGCTCCGGGAGGACCCCATTTAATTTTATGCTGGCTGCCTGGCTGCCTCCCTTGCCCTCAATCCATCTCCCTCTTGCTGAGGAGCCTTGCTGATTTCACTGGAGTGAAAAGAATGAATTTCCTTTTGACAAAAGTCACCATCCTCCCCTTGCAAATTGGCTGGAGGCATAGGGCAGAGGGGAATACAAATGACATCAGAGGCACGATTCACAGAAACAGAAGTTACGACGGAGGAGAGATGCTCATACATACACTTTGCATATGTCGTTCCTGGTTACTAAGAATCAGTGTATGGCGTGGCAAGGTGCGCTTTATCCAAGTTAATAACTTTAAATTTTCTTTAGCCCATGTATTTCTGAAGTTTTGGGCATATTACAAGAATATCTTAATCCTAAAAATTGCTTCCAGCCCCAAAGTGATTTATCCAAAGTTTCTTACAAATAAATGTAACCACAGGGTTTATAGCTACATAATCCTGAAAAAAGAAAAAAACGCCTTGACACATTTTTCTAGGTCTTTTGCGTGTAGTTGCTGATATGGCAAGAGGGTTAAGTTTCCAGAACTCAGCACACTGAAAAGGAACTGAGGCCACCATCATTCAGAGCAGGGAGAGCGACTGTCAAAGTTCTCTAGCGATTTTTACTCATTGCTTCCTACGTCAGGGTATTTTGTTTCTAGTAATTCCTCTTTACTTTAGCAGAACTAACAACTTCTCTGAAATATATAAATTAGGAAAATGTGGTTTTCTGATGCTCCTGTCTCTAAGCGCACATCTGACTCTACCCCCTTTGTAAATACAAACAATTGTTGGGCTTAGAGAAAGAAAGAGAGAATTGAGCTCTGGGTACATGAAGCCTGGTCTCCTCATACTGTGAGATGTGAGTAAGCAACTCAACATATCTTAGCCCTGTTTTCTTCATTTACACAGACAGCATACAGACAGATAATGAAGCTACCTAGGTGACAGACAGACAGTAAATGAGACTCCATATAGATATTGCATGGGGCCAGATAAGGTGAGTAATGGCGATAGCAAATTTTGGGGTAGCTTAAAAGAAGCCACAGGGAAGCGCTCATCCTTTAACTGCATGGAGTCAACCTTCTTTAAATGTCACCCTGAGAAACACAGGGTCATAGAGAAGAAGGTCTCATCTCATCAGTAGCTACAGAAATGTGTACTAGACAAAATAACTACCAATGATATGTTACCATAATTGTCTGCCTTGGAAGGTCAAGGCAGCTGGAGTCCATTGTTTTCCATTAACACCTCAAAATATTACTTCTTGGATGAGGACACACACACACACACACACACACACACACACACACACACACGTGCGCGCGCGCACACACACACGCACACATACACATACATATACACACTGCCTGATGTAGAACTGGACTGTTCCAGCTGCAGCCATTTGTGTGTCACACCAGATGCAGTGATCATGAACTACAAAATGTGCTATTTATTTTCCTCTTTAAATCAATTATATATTGTAGGTTTTTTCTTTCTTATTCTTTTTTCGGCTCTAAGATAATAATCTTGACCTGATAGTACACAATTTTCTAATGTGCATTAGAAAGTAGCAATAAGTATTTTAAATGTCTTTTGATATTTATAATAGAAAAACTAACAAGATTTGGAGGGAAAACTTGGAATTATGACTCTTGTTCTGATATATACATATGTGTGTGTGTGTGTGTGTGTGTGTCTGTCTGTCTGTCTGTCTATCTGTCTGTTTGTATTCTTGATGTCTTTCATTAGATAAATCACTTGAATGTATTCGGTGTAATACATAGCTTTTACACATAGCAAGGCAATGTCAATGAGAATTTCTATAAAAAAGACTAGTTAGAACTGTGAAGGTGTGAAAAGATTGGAATGTTGTAGGTCCAGAGGCTAGAATAACCCCTGTGTGGCTAGTTTTAGCCCTGAGAAGATCTAACCCTGCTAGGACTCTGTCTCAACTATCATCCTGCAGGGAAAACAAAAACAAAAACATTTTGGAATCTGTTATTATCCTAGTAGACCATTAGCTCCCTCAAACCCAAACGCTATCTGAGGGCTTTGGGAGAGTTGATCCTATCTTGTACATTCCTCTCTCATGTTTTCACCAATGTGTCCTAAACTTGCCTTAATTTATGACTTTCCTTGTTCTATCAACTCTTAAACTTTGTGAAACTGCTTCTACCTCAGAACATGGAATTGAAAGTAGCTTAAACCACTCTTCTTGGGCTACACTTACTCACGATAGCCCCATTGTAAACTTTTATTTCATTTCTACTTAGAGCCATGGCTTTTGTGTCAACAGGAGCAACGGTTGGGTGACGTTTACCCTGGGCATGTTGGTCCTGAGTTGTGGGAAAAAGTAGACTGAGCAAGCCAATAAGAAGAGACCCAGTGTGGCCTCCGCTTCAGTTTATGCCTAGACTGTGCTGCCTGCCCTGACTCCTTCTACGATATGGAAAAGTAATAAGACAAATTCTTTCCTTCACGTGTTGCATTGGTTGAGGTATTTTAGCACAGCAATAGAAACTCTAACTCAGCCAGGATGGACACAACTTGTTGATCCCTTTCTCTATTTCCTCTCCTCCCATCAGGGCCAGGAAGCTACAGCTCTGAGCTCAGTTTCAGACAGGATGGGCTCAGCAGATAGAAGCCGTGATACACTCAGCCTTTCCAGTTCCTGCATCTTCAGCACAGCACACGGCTTGCCATTTCACAGCCGGTCTGAGGATCCCGTGGCTCTGCACAATTCTTAAACCAGTGGCTCTCAATTCTGAGAGCATGTTACACTCACAGGGTGAAATGTTAAAAGATGCCAGTCTGGGGTCATCTCAAGCCAACGTAATTAGATCTCCTGATGGTGGGGGGGTGGGGTGTGTCGAATTATATTAGAAGTTCCCCAAATGTAGAGCCTGCTTAAGATCTCAGGTAATCCTTTTGGAAACGCAATACTGCCTTGGGAATTTGTTCCATCTGTTTTAGGTGAACCCAGCCTGACAGACTGCACCTACTGAACACAGAGAGACTTGAGAATACAATCCAATCAGTGTGCTTAATTTGACCAATTCCCTTAAATCAGAGCAACTCAACAAGAAACATAGCAATAGCAGCAGCCCTGCCTGGCTGCACACACAGCCCTTTCTTTAGGAGATGGTCCTTTTATTGCTTGCACAGGAAGATCTGGTTAAAATGTAGCTTCCTGATCTTTGCCCCAGCTTCAGGAATCAGAGCTTCTATTGACCAGAGAATTTGCATTTCAACAGGCTTCTCAGAGCATATAGGAACACAAAAGTGTGGCACCCCAGCTTTCTAAGAGGTTGCGTTAATTAGAGATCTGCAAAATCATTTCTTCCTGGTGATAAAATCTGCTGGGAAGTTCTCCACCTGGTTGCACAGCAACCTGAGATATAAACCATCCATTCTGAGGTCACGTCCCAGGCCTTCGAGTGTGGTACCCACATCTCTACTTTTTTGAAAAGCTTCCTATAGGTTTCTGAAAACAAGCACATGGTGAGCTGGTGCTGTCACCGGGCTCTAAAGATAATAATGGCGATAAAGACTCGGGAACTATATTGCTAAGGAGTCTTTTCTTTGGCCAAGCATCATTTCCTAAACAAATTCTTCCATGTCAGTGAGGAAAGGGAAGCGAGCCTGTTTCCTGTCAGTTTGTCTTTTGCACACAGAAGGGAGAGCACATTGAGAAGGCGTTTGAGGCAGTGGGCACTCTAAATATTCATTATTCAGTGCAGGGACTGAAGGCCCCCCAGGCATTATTAAACAAATTGATGAACACTAAAGCTGGATTTCAAGGCAAGAAAAATGCTGCTGGAACTGAAATCCACTGATTCTTCATTGAAAACTCTTGTAAGTAAAGACCCAGAAACTGACTTCGAGGATTTCCCTGTGCAGGCAGGCGATGGTATTTACATCTCAAAAGGCTGCTCTGCCACCCTTGGAGGGAGCCTGGCCATTGAGGATTCTCGACTGAGCATGGGATGAAATGCAACTTAATTCTGTCTGCTGACGAGAGGGGTTTCAGAGCTCGCCCTGCTGGGTGCTGTGCATGGTGTGGCAGTTATTATGGGAACAAATGCAAACGCAAGCCAATTACCTCTGCAGCCACCTGGTTTGCTCTTTAGCAGAACTTAGAGCCATGCACAAAGAACTCTGGGTTCCTACTTGTGGTACCGAATTAACACTGGGCGTGGGGGGCGTCTTTTACTCCGTGGTGGGGGGGGGGTACATTTTGAAAGTATGGTGGAAGATCCCAGAACAGTTTCTCTAATTCCCACTTAGCTGGTAGCTACTAGAATAGGCTTGGAGAACAGGAGCTTATAAAATGCCCTGTGGTACCATATTCTTTTAAGTGACAAAGGGGAAAAATAAAGAGCCAGCTGCCACTCACAGAGCAAACGAAATGCATTCCGAGTGTATTCCAGTTCCGAATACTTATCTGCACCAAACCTAATCAACCTCAAGTCCCCAGTAGGAAGGCCATGATGCACCCGCCTATCCCAAGTCTATGATTGGCTTCAAAGCTCTGTCATTCATCACCCTAATAAGCACTTAATGAGTAAATCAAAAGCTATTAAAACACTCTGACATTGAGCTTGCTTCCTCAAGCAAACCATAAAGGGCTAGAATTTACAACATTTACTAAGGAGAGGGAGGAGGATGCTAGATTTAAAAATGAATTTATTAGCTTGTTTTTTGTGCCATTTTTCTCTCTCTCTCCCCCTGGGATGTGATAAACTAAAACGGCTGGATGTTGTGATGCACTGCTAAACTCCTAGTTAAGTTTCATATCATTATGCAAGTGACTCTGGATTTCAGTGGTGATTTATAAGGATGTGTTTGTGAAACATCAGGAAAAACTTTCCCCTTTAAGTAAGGGGCCTGAGGCTATTAGACCAATAGATGTACTTGGGATGCCAGTAGTGCCATAATACTGCACACCACTGCCTTCACATCTGAAATGCTGGAGGATAGAGTCAAATAAGACAGTAAAATAAACTGGGGCACATGGCAACCAAGCTCCATCATTATCTGGGGTAACTTTGGATAAACTCTTCTTAATGTCCAGTACTCAGCTTCAACTATAAAACCCATGGGCTGCCGTTTCTGAGAAACCCAACCTCACAGTCAACTCCTTGCTCCTCTGGCACACCCATATCCCTGGATCCTCTTTCTCATCAATCTCTGAGCAAGAGTAGGAGTTGTGCTGTAGATGCTTCAGCTGGTCCTAGGCTCCACAACTCTGCATATTGATCAGTTATGGTTTATCATTCCCAGATCTGCAATAGTCTCTGGTCAGCCCTAGAATCATATGCATACAAGTAACATTATTTGGACTGAGCAGGTTGCATGTCTATTTCTAGAAATACACAAGAGCACACATGCACACACATACTACCACCACCACCACCAACAACAACAACAATTAAAGAGAGACAGAGATCATGACTTTTAAAGAGATCAAGGTGGGATGGGTACCTAGGAGGATTTGAAGGAAGAAAGGGGAAAATTTATATAATTATATTATAATCTCAAACAATCATTTTTTTAAAAAAAAAAACAAAACACAAAAAGGCCTCACGGGAGACTTCAAGGTAAGGGATCTGTATTCATTAAAGACAGGTAGAAGCATTTACGAATCAGCTTCACATTTCTGGGCCGAGGATGTCAGATCCCTACCTAGGTGTTTACTGTTGAAAAAAACTGTGTTCACTAAACAAGGAAGCAAAGAATGACGTCAAATCTAAGTGGCAAATTTATTTCCACGATTCCAGATTCTAATATTGTATTTTGGTTCTGATTCAGGAGAAGAAAAACTCTTCTTTATTTAGATTTTTTTTATCAACCAATAAAAGTCTTGATTTAAGGAAAAAGAATGAGCTGATGTAGGTAACTATTTCTGTATGACGTTTCTGTACTTCTGTTTGTCACCTGGGTCCCCACTGGCCAGCACAAAGTCAATCAGTTATCTCAGTATTTCTATAAACGGCCTATGTGAGACTCCTGTCACAGAGGAGTATGGATGAGAAAGAGCACCTTCAGGAGAACATCTGATAAAAACACATTGGAAAGCCTTCCAGAGCTGGGCTCCATGTAATGAACAGCATGTACAGCGAAGCCCACATTGTCTAGATAAGAAGGAAGGGAGGAACTGTATAAATGGCCGTACAGGATCATGAACCTCCTAGCCCAGCACTTATGAGTAGACACCTCAGCCCAGCTCACTACCCTTCTCCCATTCTAGGATTATCTTTCTCAATAAACCCTACTTCTACTTCTTAAAAAAAAAAATTCTTACATCTCTTTGTTTTATTTTATACGTTCTGCTTTCCTGGATGTCTTCACAGCTCATTGTGCCTGGTGCCCAAGGAGGCCAGAGTAGGACACTAAACCTGCAACTGTGTGGTTGAGGATCCGTAATGTGGGTGCTGAGAATTGAACTGGGTCCTCTGCAAGAATAAATATTCTTCAGCGCTGAGCCATCTCTACATACCCATGGCGCAATTCTTCATCCTGTGATACAAGGACCTGAAAATTTCCCAGGTGTCTGTCACCCAGAATTCACTCACATCCATGTTTATAATATACCACAATTCCTCACTAAATTATATGAGCTTGAGTTAACTCCTCCTCTCCACGCTGGAGATGGACATGTTCTGGGGGCTATACCTCTGATGAGAGCTGAGGCTGCCCAGAAGGGATTGGTAGGCTCCTTCCAAGAATCATGAAACAGGAACATGCTTGGAAGAGTTATTTCCTGATCATTGTTGGTCTTAGATCATGAATCTCTGATACCTCCCACCTAGGGGTCCAGAAGGAACCCCCAGTGTAAACCCCATGTGAGGTGAATTATCTCCAGTTACTCGACACCCAGCACCAGGACTCGTAGTGCTCAGTGCCTGCCCTGCTTCCCACCCTCTGCAGGCCCCATCCCAAAGGGCCCTTCAGGATCTCTCACTGGACCAGAGGGATGGTGGCTAAGACCAGCAGAATACTCCTGTGGGTGTTAAGCCCAAGGGCTTAGCAGGCATCTTCTACCACCCTCTTGATTTTGAGAAACAGCAGGTCTAGTCTACTGTACCGGGCTCTTTGGTTTTTTTGTTCCAGGAGTGTTAAAATGGTTTTAAAATTTTTTGTTTTGTTTTAGTGAACCTATTCCATTTCAGGTTATTTTTGTTGCTGTAAAGTGTATATGGTTCTTTTGAACCTTTTCTGGAGGGTTGGGGGGTTGTTTTTGTTTTTAAGAGTAAAGTTGGAAGGTAATTTTGTTTTATATATTTTTTTCCTAGCAGCTCCTTATCACTGGAACCAAAGGGGAAAAACACCTCTCTTTGTATCCATCTTATTTGTATGTCATTAATAAAAAGATACTTTGTTAAAAAAAAAAAAAAAAAAAACAAAAACAAAAGGATGTTTCTAACTCTCTGGTCTTTCTCCACTCAGTGCATGTTCAACATGCATCTCACATTTATATGCTTGCCAACCTTCCTCAGTCATAGATTCCTGGTACTGTTGGCTTGGACCCATACCAGCCCCTACCTCAGGAAGCACCTGTTTTACATTAGTCAGGGTCATAGTGACACCTCACCTTCAGATCAGATCTCCACTCAACCTTTCAGATGTGTTACAGTAACTGGGCACCCCAAATTTACATCAAAATCACCTTTTAAAACCAAGTTTGTGGTCTTCACCAAAATGGTTCTTGTTTCAGAGTTCCTCTTCTCTAGATGATGTGCACTCTATCCTATTAGTTGCTAGGCAACTAATATTCATCTATGATAACCCATCCTTTTAACAGGCTTATCCATAAGCCCTATCTTTTGTCATATGAAGACTGCTTGGATATGAATGAATGAATGAATGAATGAATGAATGAATGAATGTATTTCCTTGAAAACCACTCTAATTCACTCATTATTCTGCTCATGTATCTATAACATCAACTCTCAAAATTCAGACAAATGTTCCCCGTGGACTTTATAACATGAATACTGTGCCTTTTTCCTCTTCTCAGCTTATTCCCCTACAGTTGTGCCTATCTCTTCTTCTCCTGACAGATGTGGTTTCATAGCACACACCCTTCCTTGTGTCTACTCTAATCACAGTAGACTACTTTCAGCTTTTCTTTTTTGCCATGGTTCTTAGCTTGCTTGTCTGTTCCTCTTTCTAGAACTCTTTGTACCTTCGCTTCTGTGTTGTTGTTAGTGGTTATGGTAGTAGTGGTATATGTGTGTATTCATGTGTGATGTGTGTGTGTGTGTGTGTGTGTGTGCGCGCGCGCGCGTACGCGCGCCGCTGGGGGCCACACCCAGGGTCTTGTACATGCTCCATAAGGAAACCACTAATGTACTAATAATGTTCAGCACCTACTTTCCTTAATGCTCTACCTCACAACATCAAACAGTATACTTTGGCATCGCTCTATTGAAAATGTCTTTCCTGTCATAGCTGTCTATCATGTCTGTCTAGGAAGAATTCTCTCCCCATAGGTTTTTACAAAATAAGAGATCTGCTGTTTCAAGTATTTGTTTTTTATATTGTTTCTAGCTTTTCTTATTTAAGTCTGTTTTCTAGTAAAATACAAATATATGTAGACCTGACACCATTTCCAGTTTTGCTCACTAATATGTGTCGAGGCAGAAGGCATTCTGATCTATCTATGGAGTGAAGGGGTTGACAGTTGTTGTTAATGTTGTAGTTTTTCCTGGTGTCCTGTACATCATTCAGTCATCCTGCATTTGAGATATATTTTCCATAAAATTCTACCAATCAATCTTTGGAGCAAGGGGAAAAATAGCTAGCTTTTCACTTAGTTCTTTCTCAAGTACAATATGTTTATAGAGATGGTTCCTTTCCCACTGAGTCTAACAAAAGTCTCTCATCATTTTGCTTCAAGTCAGTTCTGACTTTCCCCTCCAAATATCACTCTTCCAACATGCAGGAACTGTTGTGTGTGTTACTCTTTTTAAAGGGTCTTCCTCAGCAGACTCTAAGCTCCCGAGGAAAGGAGTTCATCTACTGGGGCCTGGTTATATTCAGTATCAAAGTAGAGCATTTGACATATAGTAAGTCCTCAGTAAATACCACGTCAGAGGAATTGTTTCAACTAATTGTATTATTTTAGTATCCTCTGTATCATGGCTTCCTAACTTCTGAAGGAAAAGATGATGCATCTTTTCTGTCTGGCATACACCCCAGACCACTAGATCCACAGTTAGAAAAGGCTTCCTTTTTTTTGTTTGTTTGGTTTTGGTTTTTTCGAGATAGGATTTCTCTGTGTAGTCCCAGCTGTCCTGGAACTCACTCTGTAGACCAGGCTGGCCTCGAACTCAGAAATCCGCCTGCCTCTGCCTCCCAAGTGCTGGGATTAAAGGCATGCGCCACCACCGCCCAGCTTAGAAAAGGCTTCTTAAATCTAGAGGCTAAATTCTCTCTCTTTTTTTTTTCATGCAGAACTACTGTGTATACCATTCTATGATGTTCAGCAGTCTCTAGGCTGCCACATGGTAGGTGTATACAGTATGCTTCACTAGAAGCTATTCCAATCAAAAATGTCTCTGGCTGTTGCAAGTAGTCTCTAAAGGCAAAATCTGTCCCTCTTCCAAATGGTTGCTATAAACGACAGGTTTAAGGACTTACTCTAATTGATGCTGACTAATGAATTTCATGAAATCTTGCCCATGTTTTCAAGTATCCTAAAATCTCACAGAGGAATTTTCCCCACCTGTGTGTAAAATAAACATCTAAAAATACCTAACAACCCTTCTGAGAGGTATTCACAATGGTAGGGAGTATAGCCAAATTGACCAGGAGCCTGTGCTAACTTCTTCCTTGGTAACTTTTCTCAATTGCCACATTTCCTTCTAAACATCCTTGAATAACTGAGTGAATTAATACCTTGTTTAAGTCTCTGAATTACCAATTAGATTTTCATCATTGCAACTTTAAAAGAAAATTGCTTATTTCTTCCTCATGGTGGTGAAGAACCTATACCTGTTTTATAACAGTGACTTCTACTGGACAGATGAGTAGCAGGGTAAAGCAACTCCACAATAACGAATACCCTGGTCAAATGTGGGCATTTGCTATAAACTGACACATGTATTATATATTTGTACTCATCAAGAAAGATGAGTACACACACACACGAGGGAGAGAGAGAGAGAGAGAGAGAGAGAGAGAGAGAGAAGAGACCAGGGAAACAGATTAGAGAACAGTCACCCTGGTTTTCTTGTTTATTCAAGGCAATCCCAACTCCTCACTCTTGTTACTTCTATGTGACTATTCACATGGCACACTCTCAAAAGCATTCCAGTTTAAAAGATAAATTATATAGTAATGTTAAATATGGCTCAAGTTCCACAATGCCCACGACTGACTCGCTGTGTTGTCAGCGTGAAGGTGTAATTGCATCTATCATCGTTTTACATTTCCACCCTACACGCTTTTCATTATATTAGAAACGTTTTCGGGGTAGTTAGCAAATTCTCCTCCCTCTCCTAAGCTACATATTACTTTCACCAAAGAGCTTTACTCCTCCTCTGTAATTACCCCCAATGACCTTTCTATGAAAGGGAACAATGACCAGTGAGAGAGAAAAAGAGACAGGGAGCCTTAGCTACAGGAAGTCACAGCCCATTCACACCCACATCTGTTACCACTGTGATGGACAAGCATGAGTAGTGGCTTGAAACATGGTCTTTGTTTCTGTCTTCCTTAAAATTGTGTTCTTTCGTAGCAATCTTGCCTTGCTCCTTTGTATAATTTCTGGCAAGTCTCTGACTTTCTGTTTAATCTTATGTAATAGATAGTCCCATAGTCCCTTTAAATCAAATGTACTGTCTTAATTCAGGAAATAAATGCCCCATTGAAGATAATAACAAACAGCCTGTGTTTGACTGTATGAATCCATCAGGATTGCTTCTTAGCTCTACCTTCCGCAATCACGCTGTCCCTGAATTTCCCAACCTAGTTAGGCAGACACTTGCATTATGAACAGGGTTTAAGGTCTTGATTCTAATGAGTTTCTCAGATCTCAGTGCTGTCTGGCTCGAGGAAAGTAGAAGGGAGAGAGGAGGGAAAGGCTTGAGTGCTAGTTCTGTGAGGCTCATAGTTACACCACTCTTTCTAGCTCTCATAGCATCGCCTTCCAAACCCTCATCTCCACAGCTACAGCACACCAGTCACAGCTCCCTCCTTGACCTAGAAGGCAACACAGGGTTTGCTCCTCCTGCTGGATCTCCTACAAGAATCAGACCCCAAAGTGTAAATCACAGCCAAGGCTTAGATCCAGGACTTTATAGGTCTAAATTTGAGGGGATGCAGGAAGAGCTTGATATCCAACTCCTCCTTACTTGGCTCAAAGTTACAAGAAGGTTTCTACAAAGTC
>JADRCC010571932.1:0-10999 GCA_019843855.1 Hylomyscus alleni
GTGCCCCTTAATTAATAAAACAAGGGGCTTAGGATTGTAGGAATAATTTTTCTGAGATTGCTGCTTGTAGCTTGCTTTCATGCCATCTGTAACAAGCTTATACTGTGACTTGAGAACAGTTATGCTATGTTCTCATCCTGCGTAAATGCTCTATATTCAGCCTGCTTAGAAATAATTGACCTTTAAGAAAAACAGTAGAATCAATATTACTGTACTTTGGATTCCCAATGTAATTAACTCCTATAAGCTCATCTGAATGTACAGCATTCCCTATTTTTTCTTCATAACCCATTCATGCCTCTGTCTCAGAAGAGTGTACATGTGCCTAAGATGTGGCAATTAGACCTAAGACCATCCTCTGAACGCAGCAAAACTTTGAAAGCAAGACACGCACGCGCACACACACACACACACACACACACACACACAATGTTGAAAGAAGCATGTGGGTAGACGTTGATAATATCTGATTGTGGCTTGATGTGCTATTCTGAGTTAAAGGGAGTAGAAAAGCACTTTTTTCACTTTCTGAGAATTCTATAGAAGATTGATTAAGCCAAAGTTCCTCACTGCTTCTCAGTATGATAGTCAGTCACTGTGCTTTTTAATAAATGGAGAGAAAAGCCTCTATTTGGTTTGACTGAGAATGCCCCTCCCCGCCCCCCCCCCCCCGCCCCATAGGCTCATACAATTGGATGTTTGATCACTCACTGGTGGAACTATTTGAGAAGAATTAGAAGGTGTGACCTTGTTGAATGAAGTGTGCCATGAAAGGTCATCTTTGAGTTTCAGAAGCCCATACCATTGTTAGTTAGCTCTCTGCCTTGTGGATTGAGATGTAAGCTCTCAGCTTCTATTTAGCACCATGCTTGCCTGCTGGCTGCTTCCTGCTGCCTCCTTCTGCTACCCACTGCCCCCTTCATGCCACCCGCTGCCACCTGCCTGCTGGCCCCTGCCATAACGCTCATGGACTCTAACCCTCTAGAACCCTGTAGCCCCAAATTAAACTCTTTCTTTTACAAGTGACCTTGACCATGGTGTTTCATCACAAGCAATAGAAGTAAATAATTAAGACAACCTTTGTCTGTTCCAGGCATCAAGTCAGAAAACTCCAGAAGACTCCAGGCTCACTCTTAGGCAAACAACATCAAAACTTCATTTCTTTATGCTCCATAGCCTCAGTACAATAATAAATATATTGTTAATAGAATATGAGGCCCCGAACACCAAGATGAAAACACCCCTAGCTTATTAGTCATGAATTTTGAACTCTTAAAACTGTGCCTGGCATACAAGACTTGGTGCAGGGTCATTGTACCAGCTGCTCAGGAGGCTGAGGCAAGTTAGAGGCAAGTTCAAGGGTAGCCTGGAGCTATTGGATGAGGTCAAGGCTACCTTGGGCAACTCAGTGTCTCAGAATTAGAAAATAGAAAAAGACCTCAATGGAAGAAGATTTTCATGACATGCAATGGTGTTAGATTTAATCTCCAGTACAAAACGCTAAAATCCAACAATACCAACAACGATCTCCCTCAGAAATTTCTTTTAAAAGCAGAGCAAGTACATTGAGACCTAATAATAGATACACACAGCCATGGGGAATCATTCTCTCAGGATTGCAACCAAATTGCAACAATAATTCACTGAGTGGCCTGCACAATGCCTCATGGATGCAATGCTCTTTGGAGAGAGTGTAATGAAATTCGAAGATGGGTTTGTTCCTTGTGTTCTGATGACACTCTTGTATCATAGCCCACACAGTGATCTATCTTCCATTGTAACCCTATCTACTCACCTCCACATTCTCTGCCTTATAAAGTGCCACCATGGGCACTGGTCCAATCCAAAGTTTAATGATCGGCAGGTGTCGAAATTCTTCTGTGTACTGAATTAGCTGCTGAAAAAATTCTGGAAGAAAAATGTTTTTGTCTTAAATTCAATCAAGAATATGTTTATTCAACTGTACAGGTGTTCATTATCTCCTTTCAACAAATCCACAAGACATGTTTTATATCACTGTTAAAGGAACCTGGAGAGGGGGTGTGAGCTCATAGGAGTTGGACAACATTCCTGCAGCTGTAAGGTTATTTAAAAAAAAAATCTGTCCTTCAGATAAATGTAACAATGATGTAAGTTATTATAACTATTAGGATTTGATGTCGTAAAAATGTACATTCTTAATAAGTCAATGCCTAATACCATGGGCCTGTAAAAATGGTAAAACCTGACTTTAGGCCAAGACTCAGAACTTGACATCTGAACCATTGTATCACACTTGAAAAAGAGATCCCAAATGTCTCTTAAATAAAAGTATTGACGAAATAGCAGGGAAAGAGCAGGAAAGATGTTTCAGCCAGTGAAGATGTCTGCTGCCATGCATGGCCACTTGAGTTTGATCCTTGGAATCACACGGTGGAAGGAAAAAGTTGGCTCTAGGTAGATAATGTCCTTTGCAGTGTGGCATAGCATACACGCATGCACTCGTGCACGTGTGCACACATATACACACACATATATAGTATATATAATATATATATAATTTTAAAGTTTTAAAAATTAGAGCTGGAGAAATGGCTCAGTGGGTAAAAGTATTTACTGCTTTTCCTGAGGACCCAAGTTCAATACCTACCACTCATAACAGAATACCTTAAACTCAGCTACAAGGGCTTGAACATCCTTTTCTGACCTCCATAGACACCTGTACATATGTACCATACATTTACAGAAATACACACATACACCTGCATATGTATGTATGTATGTATGTATGTACATATTGAAATATTTTAACTTATGCCTGCCTTGGTCTGATGTGATGGAGAGACAGTGGCTTTGAATCTGTGGATGGAAGGAATCCAATCCAAAAGTTGAGCCCCACTGGGTAAGTTGGTTATTTAACACAAGACTGGAAAGTGTAAGAGTTTAGATGCCAACTGGCGTCCACATGCAATACTGAGAGCGAGGTCCCCAAGGCCTGAATCTGGGCCTTAGCCACAGCATAAAAGGCACAGCCTCTTGTATAAGGGACAATGTCACTCAGATCAGAGGTTGTGTCTTAGCGGGTTCTGATAGGCTCAATTTTGCTGAGCTTGATGCTAAGTATAAAGGGCCTCAAT
This sequence comes from Hylomyscus alleni, assembly GCA_019843855.1. Taxonomy (NCBI): domain Eukaryota; kingdom Metazoa; phylum Chordata; class Mammalia; order Rodentia; family Muridae; genus Hylomyscus; species Hylomyscus alleni. The sequence goes on from JADRCC010571932.1 coordinate 3,117, forward strand.
AAATGCTTGGTTGGCAAGTAAAAGGCTTATTGCAAACAAGCACATCTTAGATGAAGATCTAGTAATTTGGTTCAGATTACATTTTAATCCTAAAATAACTGCAAAGGTTACTTCTCCAAACAAAACGAGTTGTAAGAACAACAATAAAACCCTTAGCTCAGAGAGTTCTTAGCAACTTTCCAAGCAAGTCAGTTTCATAACTGAAAGCTGGGCAGCACTTCTCATCCGGAGCACCCAGTGCTCGTTGACTGAATGTGGGATCCCTTTGTGAGTGGCCATTCTCATCCCTCGGGCTTACTCCAAGGAGAATGACTTTAAGGAACCCCAGCAGCTCAAAGTTCCTTTCAACTGGTCTTTGTCACTAAGACTTCTACAAAATATGAAACTTTTCAAGAGGAAAGTTGGAGAGGTTCTAAGGCCAAGACCACCCTAGATAGAATTTTGATCTCAAGCATTTATAATCCCCAATGAGGAAACCCAGAAGAGGTCAAAATATCTAAAACCTAAAATCCTGAAACTAAAGTTACAGAAAAACAATTTGTGAAAATATTATGAAAGACATTTCCTTAAAATTATGGGAAATGATTTACTGGAAAGACTGTAGAAAAAAATAAAACAAAATAAAACAAACACTAGAATGCTTCAGAGGCCACTTTGTACAATAAAATAAAGCAATAATAGCACATGGTTTAACATCAAATCACCAGGCATATTAATGAGGATCATGAGATTAAGAGTGTTCATAAAGAAATATTTCAAAACTAAAATATATAAACAGGTATCACTATCACTGTAATTGTGTGCACCTCCCTGAATCATTGTTAGCATCTGCAGTGTCATGGTGACAGCAGACAACAGAAATGTGATGGTGACATAGAATTCCCACAATGAGGAAATGCAGATGTCCAAAGAACCGAGGCCCTCAGGTTGTCTTTTGTGGGTGCAGATCTCTTCATTCCTCAAGGGTGCTTCAATGTTCTTACACACACGCATACACAAACACACACACATTCACATACACACATACATACATACATGCATACATTCACACACAAACTCACAAATACACATACATACACATATACACACTCACACACAGACATACACACACTTATACATACATTCACACACTTACACACACATTCACACACATTTCCACACATACATACATAAATACACAAACTCATGCATACACATACATGCATACTCACACACACATACTTACCACACACATTCACCCACAACACACATATATACACACAGACCTAATACACACACATATATATATACACTCACATACTCACAAACATTCACACACATAAATACACACACATACATACATACACATACTAATACAAACTCACACATACACACACCTACATAAACACACATTCACACACACATTTATACATATAAACATATATATGTGTATGTATATATATATACATACACATACATACATACACACACACACTCACATACATACATACACACACATATAGCCAAGGTTCCATAGTGACCCCGTTTCAAAAACTAAGCAAAGAAGAAACAAACACACACACATATATACATACACTCACACACACACACACACATACATACACATAAACATTCAAACGCACACATTCACACATATACATGCATGAACACACACCATACATAATGCTTCCTCAAAAAGTCAACCTTGGGATAATGTATTTGTGCTGAGACAAATGTGCAAAGACAATGTCTAAGCTGAAATAGAACCCTTGAGTCTTTGAGCAGTCTAGCCTGTCAGAAGGGGCAACAGCTATGGGAAACGAAATACTTGCATAGAAAACTGGGGAAGAGGAAGCAGGAAAGATCAGGGGTTTGCCTAAGCTGTAAAGTCTCAAGGCTGGCAAGCCCGGACTTACTCTTTCTGACTTTCTACAGAAATTGCCCTTTTATTTACCGATGGGCATTTTGGGTTTTGTATTTCGTCTTCTGTGATTTTCACAGTGGAATGGTTAGAATATACTCTCAAGTGTCAGAGTGGAAGAGGGGGTTCGCTTTCTTTTGAGTTTTAGCCAACTGAACAGCATGGGTTTTACCAACATGGTTTTAACATACACTATGTTGTTGGATTACTTCTCCTGAGCCACACCAATTGTTAGATGACGACGGTTTACTTGGATTTCTGCTAGACAGTATTTTGATCCAAACTCTCCCAGGCTGTCCCATGTTATTCAAGTTAAGTCGTTGTGACAGTTTTTGTCCTGGGTCACAGAAGTGATGATAGAGGATCTTAAGAAGTTTTAAATACCTAGCATAAGGGAGTGGATGAGTGAGTGGGGGAGCACCCTCATAGAAGCAGGGGTTTGTGGAGGGGAAACTGGGAAAGGAGATAACATTTGCAATGTAAATAAATAAAGTAACCAATAAAAATTTAAAAAAAAACATAAAATGAGATGCAACTATATTTTAAAAAAGAAGATTTAAAATTGAGGGTCAAACTGTAAAACAACTATTAATAGTTAATCCGAAGAAAAAGTAGGCTCTGTGCAGGTTCTTCTATAATGTGCCATCTGGAAGTCTCTTCTCAGTTCTGGCTGTCCCAGCACACACAGCCATGAAAATTAAGTGTTAAGACGGAATACATTATCCCTAACAGGGAATTACAAAGACCACTACTTTTAAGGATTTTGTGACTTAAAATATTTTTCTAAAGCAATGGAACTAATTTTTTTTGCATAAAACATCTCTTTAAAAAATTATTTCAAGTTTTAAAAATACAAAACAACAACCACAAAAACCTCTCCAATAAGTAGTTTTTGAAACTAGCCATACATTTGCCTCAAGGCCCCGGTGGCAGTAGAGTCTGCTGAAGTGGCCTTGAAAAAAACGTCCTCAGAAGGATGGAAATACAAAGGCCAAGAGGATTTTAACTGCATATTTATCATGTTTTACTTGGAAATACTGCAATCTGTTATATACACACATGTCGTATACACACACGTGTATGTTTGCTATGTTCGTTATAGGATGGGAGGCACAAAGCAATTTGGCAGGCGCCAGAGTGGAAACCGGAATGGAGAGAATTAGGAATCTATTCTGGGGGCTGTGGGGGGGGGGGGTGGTGGCAGAGGGGTGGGTTGAAAGATTTCTTCTTTCTCCTAGCCGGTCTGAGGGGTGTGAGGAGGAGCCTAGCAGCCTTAAGGTCTGAGAAGACATTTCCTTGTACAAACACATACCTGTGTTGTTGGGCTTCATGAACAGCGCGTGTCCCACTAAGGGGTAGGCGCGGGCCACCGACGGGATTGGCCGCATCTGCTGCCATTTCCGCGCATAGCTTACCAACATCTGCAGGACGTTGAGCAGGATAGTGGCGCCGGCTAGGGAGACAGCGCTCGCTGCTCCCCAAAGCAATAGCTTCTGCCCGCTGAGCCCTAACAACAGCCACAACATCTCTCTGGCTCCCCTCTTCTCTCTGGGTTGCGGGTGAGAAGGTGGTGATCAGGATCAGTCTCCGCAGGGTGCAGCGGAGGAGGGAAGGAGGTCTTTCTCCAATTCAGGGGACAGGTTTGGGAACTCCGGGATGAAGCAGCTCGGAGCCCACCGGGGCACACCAGGTCCTCTCAGTTCTTCCTGCTCTGGTAAATCTGTAGCCGCCGCCTCTGCCAGGCCCTGGGGACAAACTTTCTGAGGCTGGCAGAGAAAGCGCCGCAGGTTTGTTGTGATGCCCTTGCACCAGTCTGCGTAATAGGGGCTGGCCTCTGGGGTTCAAGGCGAAAGCGAAAGACCGGAACAACTTCTGAGCTCTGAAGTTCAGCCTGCACGTGAAAGCTCTCGCTGTGGAAAGATGATGACGGCAGAGGAAGTCGAATTTAGGGTAGCTTCGGGATGGAGAAGAAACTAGAAATTCACATCAACAGTCCGGGACACCCTAAGGCCTGCTAATGTGGGCTGTTAAGGATTTTGCAACTCCCTTGCTGTGTATGGAAGGTTTACGGATCTCCTAAGCAGTCTGTTTAAAAAAATTCAAGTGAAGAGTCCTCGATGTGATGTCGAAAGGCACTCTTTGGAATTCTAAATTCACTAGCCCTTGCACAAACCTGTATCAGTTGCTGCCTTAGGGTAGGGCTGACTGCCCTGGGACATGGGACACACTCTGGCCTCTGCTTCAGGGTCAGCCACAGCAACTGCCTTCCCATGACCTAAAAGTTTCAGGGAGTCAACATCCAGTGAGTGTCAGCTGACAGATTGAGTCACCAGAGCTAAAGGAGATTGCAGTCTAGTCTCTAAACATTCTCTGACAAAGAAAAGCCAGAGAGAACAAGGGTGAGGGATGGGGGGAGGGCAGGGGTCAGAAGAAGGCATGCTATGAGGAGGATTAGAAACAATAATTATGGCACATAGTCAAAAGGAAGCTAAAACTGCAAGCCTGCAGAAGAGAAAGGCCAAAGAGAAGGCATAGAGGGGCTATTTTCTAGCTACCCATAGAGGCGTCCAGTCCCTGTTCTACACCCAACTCCCCAACTTTCCTTACCAAAGGACAGGACAAGAAGTACCCTTGCCCTCTGCACACTAGGTAGAGTGCCAAGAAAGAAATCCAAAGATGTCTTAGATTCCCATTTTCTTGAGTTATTTTCTTACAGAGACTGTATGGTTTGCCCACAAACACCTATGTAGCCTGTGTGACCTGGAGAAAACACACCTAGGGCTTTCCTCAGTTGAATTTTTTAAAAAATACATTTTTTTATCTATATACAAACACGGAGATCAGAGGACAACAACAACAATCCACCATGTGGGTTTGGGGGATCAAACTCAGGTGGTAGTTTGGTGGCAAGCTCTTTGGCCTGCTGAGCCATGTTGCCCACCCCTGCAGTAACTTTTTTAAAAAAGAGCCATCAGTGTGTGTTTACATGAAAAGAAGTTCATAAAACATTGAGTGAAAGAGCAAAAGAAAATGAATAACAAAGCAAAATGTACAGTGTTAATTATCATTACATAAGTATTCAGAGGAACATATTACATAGTGCATGTATCTATACACTAGTGTAGAACATTAATATATTTCATAAAACATAGTAATATAAATATAAATGTTTCCTATGCTGTGAATAGTTATGAATATTTCTTCTCTTAGATATCTCTTGACTCAATTATTCCCATTCAATATATATACCTATGGGTAGAAATGCTCAATGATATGATAGTATATGTTTGACTTTAAAATTGCCTGTTTTCAAGAATTGTATTAATTTACTGTATTTATTTTATTCCATAGTATATAATCCACACACACCAATATATCATGAATGCATAAATATAATGGAAGAGAACTTTTCTTTGGAACTGCACTAGGCAGGTATGGAGGTGGAAAATGTAAAGTTGAGTTTTTTCTTTTTTTTTGTTATTTTCTTCTGCATTATTGAATCACTTTCAGCCATCCTTAAGAAATATCATGTTTACTTACTGCTGTTAAGCATGTCTCATGGGCTTTAGTTTCCTCCCCTCTGTAGGGAGTCTTAAAAGGACTGAGGCTGAGCTGTAGGCTCAATTACAGCTATAAAAGTAGAAGATATGCTTCTGTGTGATTTGCTGCTAATCTCTGTGGACAAAGAAGAATTGTAAGATAAACCCATCTCTTCAAAAACAAGTTGGGGTGTGTCTCAGTAAGGGACAAACAGGAATATGGGTGAAGACAAGTTTCCAAACATGTAAAGGCGTGAGCTCTACCACACTTTCAGGGTCCGCCGAAGAGCGCCGGCTATTTTCAGGGTGGTAGTTTAAGATAATTTCTGTATTTAGGATAGAACAGACAGGGACTGGATGCCAAGCTTAGGAGCTTTGTCAGTGTTACATAAGGGAGGATAGGCATTGAAGATTTGTCCTAAGGTTCGGGGAAAGCAGTTGATTTGTAGATGAGCAAAATAGATATTGTTGTGCCAGAGAAATGTTAGTGATCCCCCAAAACCACACACAGGAGTTGATCTGATGTAACTCACAGCAAGGTCTTTATTCTATCCGAAGTAGCTGTGAGGGGCAACGCAGGTTGGTTTTGGTGGTGGGAGAACCCTGAATGTCTATCGGGGCAAGATTTTTATAGTAAGCAATGAGCAGGGAATACGTGTGCAAGCATCTAATTGGAAAGCTGCTGTGGCCTTTAACATAATTAGCTGGTGCTGGGAGTCATATCATAAACTTAACTTCTGCTCCCCTCTGCATTGGTGGTCATTAGGCAGGGGGTGGGATTGTAACCTGGGGATGCAGGTTTGTTGGGGGAATAACCTGGAGATGTTGGTATTGTTGAGGATTAGTTTAGAGTCTGGAGCTAGGCTCAGGTTTTGTTGGGGGCAACTTGGAAACTAATGCTAGGTACCAGCCTGTTAGTCTGCCTGAGTTCAAACTTAGGTCAGGTTCACTAAAATGGAGTCTGAATTTAAAAGCTTTGGCATCTCAATATCTCCCTCTCTCCTGTTCTCTCCGACTGTCTGTCTACTTATCTGTCTACTGTGAATTTGCTGGGAAAAGTCTCCTGTCCACTTAAAAATAATTGAATAATCTGGGAATTGTGGCACACAGGAACAATATCAGCACTTGGGCCATGGAGGTGGGTGGATCAGGAAGGAGTTCAGAGCTGTTATCATCTGCATGGAGAATTTGAAGTCAGTCTGTGATTACATGAAACCCTCACTCAACAAAAGAAAGAGTGGAGAACTGGGGCATTGGTGGCACATGCCTTTAATCCCAGCACTCAGAAGCTGGCAAATCTGAGTTCAAAGCTAGCCTCATCTACAAAGTGAGTTCTAGGACAGCCAGGGCCACATTGAGAAGCCCTATAACAAAACAAGACAAGACAAGACAAAACAAAACAAAACAAGAAAGGAAGGATTGAATGTGAAGATGTGTGTTTGAAACTCCAAAATGAGAGACAGTTATAGAATTTATATAAAATTAGAATGTGGCCGGGCAGTGGTGGCGTATGCCTTTAATCCCAGCATTTGGGAAGTAGAGGCAGGCAGATTTCTGAGTTCGAGGCCAGCCTGAGTGAGTTCTAGGACAGCCAGAGCTACACAGAGAAACCCTGTCTCGAAAAACCAAAAACCAAAAACAAAACAAATAAAATTAGAATGTAAGAATGCTTTTATAAATTCAATGAAATTCTTAAAAACTCTTTTAATGTTTTATATTTTATTAAAAATTAAATGATTAAAACTCCTGAACAACCATCCATCGTTATTAGAAAACAATGATAGTAAAAATATACTGAAATCATTTCTGGCATTGAAAAATGAACCTCTCAATTAATAAAGACATTCCTTGCAAGTTCAGATAAACACAAATATAAAGATGCATGCTTCTTTGTACCTATATCTATATCTATCTAGATAAATTTTTTTTAAATAAATCTAGAAATTTTCTGTTAAATTTGATATTTTCTTGAATTGTTTTTAAAATCCCCTCATTCTGTCTTTGGCTTGGGATAAATTAAGGATATTTTAATTCATGGAGTCACTAACCTGTATTTGAATTTTCTTTCCTCAGAAGTGATTTTCCATTTTCAATTTTTACCAGACAGCCTACGATAAGAGTCATATATGGAAGTAGACTATTGTAAAATCATATCCCCTGATACTTCCCTTTTCAGTCTAAACAGCACCATTACTAACATATGCATCCCACTTGACCTATAAATGAAATACCTTTAACACAGGCATAAAAATAAGTTCCAGGGGAAGGTTCCTTTTAGATTCAACAAGACCTGAGGTTTTAGATACCGATTCACAGTATCTTGCTTTCCACTCAAAATGCCTGGATGATTAGAAATTGTACCTGTTTCCTGTTTTTAATCCATTACTTTGCTGATACGAAGCACACAGAGGCAAACCTCTGAAGGCAAACACAGCTGAGCTGCC
>JADRCC010571935.1:0-13046 GCA_019843855.1 Hylomyscus alleni
ATACATAGCTAGCAGATGATACAGCCATGGTGAATATGTCTTTGTCTATATCATGAACATAATCACATATCTATAAACAAATAAAATGTGTGGACTTTATTGGTGCTTTGCTATTTGAAGGCTAGTTATATGAAATCTTTTCATATTTCCAGCAATGTTGCTATGCAGTGTAAATACCAAGTGATCTGTGCATTTTGCATACGTCACAATGCAAAGAGATGTCTTTCATACATATGATAGTTTGGAATGGAATTCTGTGAGGATTTCAACATGGCAGCAATGTTTGTTCCTATTAACGTAATTTTGAGTTGAACCCTTTGTTCAGTTACATGTCCACTCCATATGGTGCCTAACTTATAACAGTATTGCAATGTTCAAACTCGAAGCTTGAGGAAATTTCTGCTGGAGACTTGCAACTTTCCAACCCTCTTTGTTTAAATATAATAGCATGTTTGAATGTGTTTCTTCCTCGTTGCTTCATGTAAATCAATTTTATAAAGGATAATTATTTTCTGGTTTTAAGCAATGGATTTGTAGATTTTTTACATATAAAAATTTATGTGGAGCAGTCGGAAAGTGGATTGGTGGGTGGGAAATGGAATATGGAGTGTAAAGATATAAATTAATTTATAAAATAAAAAATACAAGGAAATGTTTTATTGAGAAGAAAAAATATTATTTAATTTTAGGAGTATTACTCAGCAAAGGTTATACTAAAACAGATTGATAGACATTGTCAGGGGAAATAATTATATTGTTTTGGGCTCTTGGAAGGATATTCCAGGCATATTTGACAAACAGCAGTCAGTAACACCTGAAAGCACTTGGGCAGCATTTTACCTCCCAGAATGTGGTAGTTTTGCCTTAAAACAAAATCAATATCATATTTCTATCCAGAGTCCTCCTGGATCTAAATCTTATGAACAGAGCCTTACTTGTGGGTGGGATGACAGATCACTAGATATTAAATCCTGGAGGACATGCTATTTTTCACCAGTGGTCATTAGACCATCATTCTTATTGGGAAAAAAAGATCCAATGTTGCAGCATTACAGCTCTTATTTTGAATCATTAAACTCAACACTAAATAGGATGTCTACTGAAATAGACTGTCTTTTATTTTAAAATATATTTGAAATTAAAAAATTTACTTCAGTTATTTATTTTAGTGAGTTTCAAGCTTCTACAATTAGGATATATGTCATGATCCCAGAATTTCCCTTTCTATTCTTTAGGGAAATAGTGCCTAAATAGCAACTGCACAAGTCTAGATCATATTTGCTCATCTCCATTTATGAGATATGTTTATGCTATTCTAATAAGGAACATTTTGTTTTCCTAGCACTAAGTCAGTTATAGAAGAAGACCTTTATTTTGTAACTTCATTCTGCCCCTCACAGCATAATCTATCATTTATTCTGTCAACTGGTTTTGTTAGATAGCAACCATCTTGTTTGATTACTACATAAAGCCTGATCACAAAGTCCCATAAGCATTCGTGAATACTTTTTTCTTATTTTAACCAATTAAAGGACTAGATTGAATTAGCCAGCTTTCACCTGACCAGTAATATTCACCAGTGCAAATTTTTGTACACTAAAGTGAGCTCTTAAGGGGGAAATGGTTGTTTAATTTTTATGTAAATGTGTATCTAGGCAAAACAAAATATTTATAAATCTAATGTCTAATAAGAGATTCATTTTATTTTTCTCATTTAGTGAAAAAATTATTTTCTTTTAAGTCTCCAACAGAGACCTTATCCTAGATAATTTATTCATTCAACAAACATTAATGAGGAACAAGTAAGTTATTCTGTGTTTGACAAGAAGGACGCAGTGATGAATAATGCATAGTTCTCACCCAAAAGTAAACAGTAGATTCTGGAAAGTGATATATTGGTAAGGAAATTATTTAAGTAGATTATCATGAGTATAAGCAATTTATGTTGAATGGAGGGGGAAGAGGATTGTTCCTTATGTCTGAGGAAATCAGGGATTCCCACGGATGAAGTCAAGTTCTTAAGGGATTGATTGCACAGTGAGAAAGACCAAGTAGCTGATCATACTGAGACCACCAAAAGAGCAGTGAATTTCACCCAGACTTATATGGAGTCAGACTGCATGACTCCACTTTAACTCTGCAGGCTTTACTCCCAGAACTCTGGCTTTCCAAATACATGTGGATGTGAGATCTGTCAAAATATAGATATAGTAACAAATGAGTTCAATTTGTTTTAGTTCCACCATCTTATCATCTGAACAGGATTTTAGAAATATACTGTTGGTTGGCTGCAAGGAAAGCCAATCAAGGGAGAACAAAACCTGGTAACCAGGTTACTATGAACAAGTGGTCATTCCTGGTTCAGACTCAACAGCAGCAAGCAGAGAATGCTGTCAGAAAATTCAGTTTATCAGTTGGGGAATTAAATTTTGGTTAGAAACTTGAGATGTAAGTGTAAGTTTTATTTCCTGTTTTGTTACTTTGACCTAGCCTCTTCCTATTTTACTTGTCATTTTCATCACTTCAGTCAGGGCGAAGTCACTGGCCTTGGGGCACAAAGGAAAGTCTAAAGTAATGGAAAAAGGTGGGAGCCTTAGTAAAGTAATATAGACATTAAGTCAAATAGAGGTGCATGGTAGGGAAGCATGGTATTAAAATAGAGATCTTGACATTCTCTGTTAGTAGATAAATGAGTTCCTGTATCTAAGGAAGTTGGGTAGTTCAGATTTGCATGTAATTTGCAGGTGGAAAAGGTTAATTATATGAAAAAAGAAGAGAGCTGACATTCCTAGCTCTGCATGGACTATTTCTATCTTGGGTTTTCCTAGAATGGAAACCACTCTTAAGTTTAAGATTCACCAAATACTTCTTAAACAACAGACTTAGAAGAGCCCAAGAAGAGCACTTCCACCTACGATTATCTTTAAGAGAGTGCTAAATACAAGATACTTTGAAAATTTTTAAACTAGGTTGCTATTAACTCTGATCCTCTTGACAAGCAAGATGCACACTCGCTCAGTAGAGTTATGTTACCCAGTGAAAGTCACATCTTCAATCAGGAGTTAGTCCAAGAACTTTATGAAGTCATTGTTTTTAATAGCTGAGTGGTACTCCATTGTGTACCACATTTTTGTATCCATTCCTCTGTTGAAGGACTTGCATTCTTTCCAGCTTCTGGCTATTATAAATAAGGTTACTATGAACATAGTGGAGCATGTATCTTTGTTATAAGTTGGAGCATCTTTTGGGCATATGTCCAGGAGTAGTATAGCTGGGTCCTCAAGTAATACAGCGTCCAATTTTCTGAGGAACCACCAGACTGATTTCCAGAGTGGTTGTACCAGCTTGCAATCAGACTAACAATGGAGGAGTGTTCCTCTTTCTCCACATTCTCACCAGCATCTGCTGTCACCTGAGTTTTTGATCTTAGCCATTCTGACTGGTATGAGGTGGAATATCAGGGTTGTTTTGATTTGCATTTTCCTGATGACTAAGGATGTTGTATATTTCTTTAGGTGCTTCTCAGCCATACGGTACTCCTCAGTTGAGAATTCTTTGTTTAACTTGGTACTACATTTTTAATAGAGTTATTTGGTTCTTGGGAATCTAACTTCTTGAGTTCTTTGTATATATTGGATATTAGCCCTCTATCAGATGTAGGATTGATAAAGATCTTTTCCCAATCTGTGGGTTGCCATTTTGTTCTATTGACAGTGTCCTTTCACTTACAGAAGCTTTGCAATTTTATGAGGTCCCATTTGTCTATTGTTGATCCTAGAGCATAAACCATTGATATTCTGTTCAGAAAAATTTCCCCTGTGCCCATGTGTTCCAGGCTCTTACCCACTATTAGTTTCAGTGTATCTGGTTTTAGGTGGAGGTTCTGATCCACTTGTACTTGAACTTTGTACAAAAATATAAGAACGGATTGATATGCATTTTGCTACATGCTGACCGTCAGTTGAACCAGCACCATTTGTTGAAAATGCTGTCTTTTTTTTTCTACTGGATGTTTTTTAGCTCCTTTGTCAAAGACCAAGTGACCATATGTGTGTGGGTTCATTTCTGGGTCTTCAATTCTATTCCATTGATCTATCTGCCTGTCACTGTAGCAATACCATGCAGTTCTTATCATGATTGCTCTGTAATACAGCTTGAGGTCAGGGATGGTGATTCCCCAGACTTTCTTAACTTTTTGAGAATAGTTTTCACTATCCTGGATTTTTGGTTTTCTTCAGTTGAGAATTCTAACTCTATGAAGAATTAAGTTGGAATTTTGATGGGGATTGCACTGAATCTATAGATTACTTTCAGCAAAATGGCCATTTTTACTATATTAATCCTGCCAATCCATGAGCATGGGAGATCTTTCCATCTTCTGAAAACTTCATTGATTTTATTCTTCAGAGACTAGAAGTTCTTGTCATACAGATATTTCACTTGCTTGGTTATCTTCACACCAAGATATGCAATATTATTTCTGATTATTGTGAAGGGTGTCATTTCCCTAATTTCTTTCTCAGACTGTTTATCTGTTGAGTAAAGGAAGGTTACTGATTTGTTTGAGTTAATTTTATATCCAGCCACTTTGCTGAAGTTGTTTATCAGGTTTAGGAGTTCTCTGGTGGAATTTTTGGGGTCATGATGAATGGAACTACAAAAAAAATATTATCTGAGTGAGATAACAAAGTCACTAAAGAACACACATGATATGCACTCACTGATAAGTGGATATTAGTCAAAAACCTCAGAATACCCAAGATACAATTCTTGAGCTTCACATGAAGCTCAAGAAGAAGGAAGATGAATGTGTGGATGCTTAGATTCTTCTTAGAAGGGGAAACAAAATATTCACAGGAGGAAATACAGAGACAAAGTGTGGATCAGAGACTAAAGGAAAGGCCATATAGAGACTGCCCTACCTGGTGATCCATCCCATATAAAGACACCAAACCCAGACACTATTGTGGATGACAAGAAGTTCATGCTGGCAGGAACCTGATATAGAGGTTTCCTGAGAGGCTCTGCCAGAGCCTGAGAAATACAGAAGTGGATGTTCACAGCCAACCATTGGACTGAGAATGGTGTCCCCAATGGAGGAGTTAGAGAAAGGACTAAAAGAGCTGAAGGGGTTTGCAACCCATAGGAAGAACAACAATATCAACTAACCAGACTGTTCCCCCTAAGAGCTCCCAGAGACTAAACCACCAATCAAAGAGGACATGTGGAGGGACCCATGGCTCTAGGCACATATGTAGCAGAGGATGGCCTTGTTGGACATCAATGGGAGGAGTGGCCTTTGGTTCTGTGAAGGCTTGATGCTGCAGTGAAGGGGAATTCCAGAGTGGGGAGGAGGGAGTGAGTGGGCAGTTCGGGAACACTCTCATAGAAGCAGGGGGAAGGGGTATTCGATGGGGGGCTTCTGGGGGGTGGGAAACCTAGAAAGGGCATAACATTTAAAATGTCAATAAAAAAATCCAATAAAAAATTTTAAAAAAGGAGTCCAGCCCATCTTATAGTTGCTACAACAAAATATATTAATGTGAAATTATGATGATAGATAATGAAGATTTTTTTCTCCCAATGAACATGTATTTATTAATCCCACACAAAGTTAGGACTGGGCTTCGAAATGTCTATCCTATCCATGGATAAGATAGACATTTATAGGATACTGATTTATATAATAATATATTTATATCTTATATAATAATAATATAATAATATATAATAATATATTATATAATAATATATAATAATAATATATTATGATAATATATTTATATATTATATAATGATATATAAATCAGTAGCATTCAGGACCTTTCTCACTCTTCTCCTTTTCTGGGACCATCTCAGACTGATACCAATTTCTACAACTACACAATATCCACAACGATAGTGGTCAACTTCTTCCAAAGTTTGGGTCTTCTCACAAAGTGGAGAAGAACATTCTTATCTTAGTTCTGAAGGCTGAAAGTTTGAAACCATGTTCTGGTAGTATAGAGTTTCTTTCTCATCTTAGAAGAGATTTTGTTAATGAATCTTCCTAGCTTCTGGTCCCATCAGCAGTAGTTCTGCAGCTCCATCCATCATCCTCAATACTGTGTCTGTGTCTCTGTCCTCATATGCTCTTTAAAAAAAAAAAAAAAAAACCAGGAATACTCATTTTGTTAGACTGATAGCTCCTTCTACTCCAGTGTGATCTCAGTTTGGCTTAATTACTTCTGAAAAGAACAAATATCCAATCAAATTCATATTCTAAATTCTTGAATGTTGAGACTTCAGCAAACTTTGTGACCTTACCTCAACCAATAGTATCATCCTCTTGGTTTTGTCTGTTTCCTCCTCAATGTCCCAAATACATTCGCTTGCTCCTTTCCTCTGTTCTGCCTTTTGCTTGTCATTGTTTGGGTGCATGCTTACTCCTATGGATGACCTTGCTTTTGCACTATTATTTGATGATATATTGAAGAGAGAACAGCATCTGCCAGCAACTAGGAGCAGGACAACCATCACAGTTTTATTATATTATTATCATCAACATCATCATCAACATCATCATCATCATCATCATCATCATCATTTTGGTGTTGCTTAAATCATTTGACACTTACAGAGGCCTTGTTGTTTTGTTAAACATGGATGATTTCAAGGAACATCAGTGTCAGGCTAGTTACTGTGAACTATCAACGAAATAAATAAAGATGAAACAAGACTACTCTATAATCATGTTTGAGCATATGGAAAAATGTAAAATGTTAACCAAATGTGGATGAGACTGAGTAGTCCCCAGTTTGCCTAGTAAGTGATAGATGTTCATTTTTAAACCAATTTCACATTTAACTTGTGATAAATGTGAAATAAATAATTTTTGATGTGATAAATTGAAATAAATAATTAAAATCACTACTTCTTGACAGAATTTAATACAAAGTAAAGCCTCACTTACTTGAATACTTGTTAAATCATGTAACATGTCACTAGATCATGTACTAAATCTTTCTAACACCTTGTCCCTGAGATGTTCCACAATTCAGCACTAGGCATACTCTCGCATGGCAACAAGCAACAAACCTGACTTGTTTAGCGGTGAATGTGCTCCTGTTGGTGGTTGACTAGAGGACATTCACAGACATTTCAATAATGCTCATGAAATAAAATGTAAAAGCTGAAATAGGAAACATGTTTTTGTGTTGAATGTACAAATTTAGTAAGTGACTGCAGTGGAGACTGTACTATAGGTAGAAAAATGCAGGGATAACGATGGTTGTATTTATAATAAGTAGTACTAAGGAGTATACAAAAGTGTGGTTCAAATGCAGTCACATCCATTTTATTTTACAAATAAAATCAAATGATCTTTGACAAACAGTTTGGCATCAGACCTTATGTCTAGCTCTTTTGTCACTGTGTCACCTTCCCTCATCTGATGAAAAACAAAATGATAACAGAACAAAAAAAAAAAAGAAAAATCAGGAGTGTGATGTCCCCATTTTCCTCACACAGTAGTTGGGGAGAGGGAAGGACTGGTATCTCATCATCTGGCTACTTCAGTTACTTCTGGTGTACCCATGGTGTCAAGGCTAAAATTTCGTCTTACTGGATAGGTCTGGGTCAAGGACCAGTCAATGATTATTGAGACAAGATGGCATGGATCCTTCAGTGCCCTGTGTAGTGCAGAACATTCTTTCTTTAGTTCTACATGTCATGGGTACTACTCTTGAGTCCTCCTGCCCCAGATACAGCTCCCAGCTTTTGCTAAGCACATCAAGCATGTTATTAGAAGAGGGGTCAGGCTTCTTTCTGTCTTAGCCCACTGACAGCTCTCACTCCCCACTTTCCTTCTATGGCGACTGTCATGTTAATGAGATCCGTATTCTTCAGCATTGCTGTGTTTACTGTTCTCTTTAACCTGCAGAGAATTCTTAAATTTGTACTTTTCCTAGGCAGGGAAGAATCAAGGCCTTCGTGAGTGCAATCAAAGATCAGGAGCTGTGGGTCTTCCTACTTCTGTTTTCTAACCGAGAAACAAAACAAAATATAACAATTCACTTGTTAATTAAATCCACTCTTTGATAAATTCATACATGAAAAATAATTAGTTTTTTTGAGTTTGAGTCTGGTGCCTTAGATCACTGGGTCATCCTCACAATAAGACAGTTTTACAAACCCTAATTGAAAGCTTGCTGGGCTCATGAGTCTCCTACACATGCGAAGGTAAAAACACGTTGCTTCTGAGTTGGCTGCTTGTTTGCAATTGATTAATTTATTATCAGAATTCAAATTCTGTGATGTGTGTGGCTTATTCTTATAATTCAGAAAATAATAAGTTTTCCAGTCATATTTACTTATTCTAAAATTTGTATGTTAATTAGGTTTATGCTACTCAAATTTCATCATAACAAAATAGTTTTTTTACTGGAAATGACAATATTTCTTTATAGCCTCAAAACATCATTTGAAATATTTAAAGGGAAAATTATATTATCATTGAAAGTTAATATTTCTTTAGCTTCCATCAGTTGACCCCACTGATATAAATATCTTTATAATGTAGTTTTAAAATAATCTTTATTTTATTATTGAAAACAGATTCTTTTCTCTTTCAATGTGTCCTGGTTACAGTTTCCTCTCCCTTCACTCCTCCTAATGCCTTTTCACCCTCCTTCCTTTGGATCTACTTCCTTTCTGTCTTTTATTAGAAAAGAATATTCTAGTTCATCTTGTTTGGCTGTTATCTCTTATAATGTGGTTTTTAATAGATGGGTACTATCTGTGTGGTACAATCATTAACAACTATATTGCACCAGAATGGACAATATTTTTTTCTTTTTTTCCTTTGTTTTATTAGATATTTTCTTTATTTACATTTCAAATGATATCCCCTTTCTAAGTTTCCCTCCAGAAAAAGAAAAAAAAACCTGTTCCCACCCCGCTCTCCCTGCTCACCAACCCACTCTCTCCCACTTCCTGGCCCCAGCATTCCCTTATACTGGGGTCCAGAACCTTCACAGGACCAAGGGCCTCTCCTGCCATTGATGACTGACTAGGCCATCCTCTGCTATACATATGCAGCTGGAGCCTTGAGTCCCACCATGTGTATTCTTTGGTTGGTGGTTTAGTCCCTGGGAGTTCTGAGGGTACTAGTTAGTTCATATTGTTGTTCCTCCTAAGGGACTGTAAACCCCTTCAGCTCCTTGGGTCTTTTCTCTAGCTCCTTCACTGGGAACCCTGTACTTAGTCCAGTGGATGGCTGTGAGCCTCTACTGAAGTTGTGGAGAAAGAAGAACACACCTTCGTTGCTGGTGGGACTGCAAGCTGGTACAACCACTCTGGAAATCAGTTTGGTGTTTCCTCAGGAAATTGGACCTGAGGACTCAGCTATACCACTCCTGGGCATATACCCAGAAGATGCTGCAACATGTAATAAGGACACATGCTCCACTATGTTCATAGCAGCCTTATTTATAATAGCCAGTAGCTGGAAACAACCCAGATGTCTCTCAACAGAGGAATGGATACAGAAATTGTGGTACATTTACACAATAGAGTACTACTCAGCTATTAAAAACGATGAATTTATGAAATTCTTAGGGAAATGGATGGATCTGGAGAATATCATCTTGAATGAGGTAACCCAATCACAAAAGTGCACACATGATATACACTCAATGATAATTGGATATTAGCCTAAAAGCTTGGAATACCCAAGATACAATTCACAAACCACAAGAAACTCAAGAAGGAAGACCAAAGTGTGGATATTTAGATCCTTCTTATAAGGGGAAACAAAATACCCATAGAAGGAATTTCAGAGACAAAGTGTGGAGCAGAGACTGAAGGAAGGACAATCCAGAGACTGCTCCACCTGGGAATCCTTCCCATATACAATCACCAAACCTAGACACTATTGTGGATGCCAACAAGTGTTGGCTGACAGGAGCCTGATATAGTAGTCTCCTGAGAGGCTCTGCCAGTGACCAAATAATATAGGATGGACAATATTAATAATGATTCTAAATTCTGGTTTGAATTTACGAAGTCCTCTCCTCTTCCCTCTTAATCTCTGCCTTAGTGTTTGATTTTTTTTTTTCGAGACAGGGTTTCTCTGTGTAGCTCTGGCTGTCCTGGAACTCACTCTGTAGACCAGGCTGGCCTTGAACTCAGAAATCCTCCTGCCTCTGCCTCCCAAGTGCTGGGATTAAAGGCGTGCGCCACCACCGCCCAGCGTGTTTGATTTTCACATACAAGTTTTTGTGTGAAATTTTTGGATTCTCCAAAATCTTTTGAGGGGAATATTTTAAGTAAATTGCACAGATATACCTATGTGACATTTTAATCAGTTGTGAAATAACTCATGTCTACTTGACAAGAAGTCATGCTGGCCCTAGGAGAGGAGGGACCCACTATCATGATCACCATTCCTCCCAAAGGTGCTTCTTTTCAAAAAATTAATTACTTAATTCACTTTACATCCTAAGATCAGCCACTTTCTCCTTCCAGTCCCCTACTTTCTCAGCCCCTTCCCTGTGGCTCCTCCCACTGTCCTCTGAGAAAGGGGAGCCCCCCTGATATCCTTGCTCCCCACTCTGGCACATCAGTCACTGCAGAACCAGGCACATCCTCTCTCACTGAGGCTAGACAGCACTGCCCAGTTAGAGGAACAGAATCATCAGACAACCAATAAATTCACGTGCTTCTTATTGTTTACCGGAGAGTGAGCTGAGAGTGTAGCTCTTGAAATAGCAATTTTCATTGGGCACGTAAGGTTGGGACCATAAAGTAATTTCCTGGGGCGTTAGTTTGTGGAAGTGGTTGGTTGGGTCAAAGGTCAGAGGAGAGGTTTGGGGACAGAGGGACGAAATATAAAGAGTCAAAATTAACATATTTACTGGTTTTCCTTTGGTCTCTTCCAGGCCTTTGAGTTTTCTGTAATTGCACATGTTTAGTATAGTGTATGCCTTAATCATGCATAGTCTTCGCCATTACCCACATTCCCCATCAGGGTAGCTCATGTTTTCCTCTGAGTGCTGTGCATTCCACAGATTTGGACAGATATGTAAGGGCATGTCCTCACTGTTGTGATATGTACTGTTTTTCTACACCCAAAGAATCCCCTGTGCTCTGCAATTTTCTATGTTCTGCCGCTTCAGCTCCTGGTGATTTTAGAACACTCTCAGGCTATGGCTCAGCTTCCATTGACCTGCTCAAACTTTGGGAACACAATTTCAGCCTGGTGCAACTGTTTTCAAAGACAGGAAAATGCCTTTCTCTGATGCACCAAGTTTGGCTTTTCTATAAAAACACATTTGCTAGGAAGTTTAGTGATCTCCTGCCACATGCATAAGGCGCTTCTTAAACTAAGCTACGCGTATGACAACACTTCTAAGTACCAGAATCTTCAGCCATTTCTCTTCACTTGTATTATGTTAGTTAACATTTCTCCATTTGAGAAGCCATCATTTCAAAAATTACTATTTACTTAATATTTTTATAGATCAGAATTAAAGAGTTCCATCATTAAAATGCCATAAATATCGAATTTTTATCTCAGGGGGAAATCTTTGGTGAAGATGAGACTAGAAGTATTTTTTTTTTTTTTTTTACAAAAAATTCATGATACCTTGTTTAATTAGACCAGTGACCCTTCAGTGTTTCCCAAGCTCAGCATTCAGTGTGTCTTCTAATTAAAGTGTTCAGTAAAACAGATGCTATGAGCAGTAAGGTCAGTGTGCCAGAGTGATTGGAACAGTTGGGAAGACTGTATCAAATGTCGCCCCTGTTACTTATAAGCTATGCAATCACTGGGAAATGTTCCCTTCCTAACAGGGACAGAAGTTCTGCTAGGTCAGCATTTGAGGATTGAGGATGGAGTGTACATTGTGAGTAAAGTTCACTGACTGAAGATGACAGTCATGTGAAGGCTCAGACACATGTGTGTGCTAGGCAGTCTGTTGGCTCCAGCTATCACTGCTTCCTGATGCTAATGCCCTTAGATAACCTGTCTGGGAGAGTGCAGTATCTGTTGCCTTGCTTCTAAAGCATAGAATGTAGCAGAAGGATGGTCCCTTGTTAATCCCGTTAGTTTCTTGCTGTTGTGAGAGCCAGTTGCTTACCAAGTGCAAGTGTCAGCAGCTGTTGTGAGTTCATGGCTGCGGTGGCTGTGTATTGATCAGAGGGTGACACTTCTCAGCATCTTCTTGTTTAACGACTTTCACATTTTCCCACCTTGTCTTTCACCATGGTCCCAGAGCCTTAGAAAGGATGCTCTGAATGATATGCCTAGGACTGAGCATTTTTCTGTCACTCTCAACAACTTGCACAGAAATGAATCTCTAATTCACCACTATCCACTGGAAAAAGAGGGTTTTCTGATTTAAAGATGAGAGTAATATTTATCTACAGGTATAAACATGGATATGTAGTGATCAGGTGAAAAATTTAAGGTGACTTGTTGCATGACAATGATAAGCACATACTATTATAGTAGCTTGACTTTAGGAAAAGAAAATATTTCCACACTTTATGGAAATCATCTTAACTAATACAGTAAGTCCATACTCATGTCAAAGGGGTGCCTAATGCGTCTTAGTGTCAGAGGTACAGTAGATCCCAGACTGTTTCTTGTTTATTTGAAAGCAGCTGTGAATTCCCACTTGTTGAAATGCTCCGGGAAATGGGGGAAGTGTGGTACATACTTTCGCCATTGGACAATCACCAAGAGCATATGACGGAAGCCAATGATTCTGTGTTGCTAAGGTTTGTGAAGGGGGTTAATGACTTTGTTTTATTCTTTGTGGGTCATCACAAGGCCATGTGTTGGAATTAGTTCTCAATGAAACACTATTGGAACAGAACATTTGGGAAGGTCTTTAGGTCCTAATGGCTCCACCTTTATCAATGGACTGATACTACAGTGAAAGGGGCATACAGTAGTGAGTCTGTCTGTCTGTCTGTCTGTCTGTCTGTCTCTCTCTCTCTCTCTCTCTCTCTCTCTCTGCTCTTCTGCCTTCTGCCCCAAGAGGGTAGAACAAGACAGACTT
>JADRCC010571936.1:0-14663 GCA_019843855.1 Hylomyscus alleni
TTTAGATTTTGTAGAGGCTTATGGGTCACCTACTAACTGATGTCCTGCCTTCTGCTTACCTGTAGCTGAAACTGGACTGACTCCAGAACTGTGACCTTTGTTTAATGTAAAATTGGCTTCTATATGAAACAGGCTAAAGGGAGAGTGTCCAGAGAGAGCCACAAGGCTGAGCGTTTAGTCTGAAAACTGAGTGTAGCAGAAAGTACCTCACGATCCCCATGTTAACAAGGAGCAAGGCTGGCTTGCTGAATTCAAAACCTTGTATCTTAGGCAACATGTTCACTTTGTAACTTAACTGAATCATGACAAATGTTAGTTTCATTTTTTTCTCACAGCACCTTTTCAATCTCCACCTTAATTTCCTAAGACCCCATCATCAATCCTATAAATGTGAAGAAGTTAGGCCATATATCTTTTCAACTAATCTACTTAATTACCCAGTTTAGCCCCGAGCCATATAGGAACTGGAAAGATGGCATGTTTGTTTAGTGAGTCTCTGGATGGCAAAACTTGATCAACCAGCCTCTGCTGCCTGTGAATCTGCCCTTTTGAAGCCCCACAGGGTAGGGTGCTGTGTTGCAAAGCTGAGAAGTTAAAGATTTGTATTTTTTCCTCTGTGCTTTGTCTTCCCAGTAATCTTTAATATGTGCAAAAGTTATACATATTAAATTTATGTATGCCTATAAAATACATACATATGTATTTACAAATATATGTTTATGCACACACATATACATATACATATTTCCCAACAAGTAGTTTTTAGTTCCTGTTCATCTCAGTCTCTCTTCTGGGCTGTCGTTTATATTTCTTGTTCCCCTCCAGTTTCTCAGTATAGCCTACCCTCCCATTTGACTGAGAATCTGGTAAAATGTGACCTTTACTCGATTATTTATCTAAAGCCATTCAGCCTTTCCTCCTAAGTTGCTGAGTACAGAGAACATTTCTTAGTAGACCCTGAAAGTTAATCTGATCTTTGTACCGGTGACCTTCCTGTTCCTTAAAGTTATACTGGCCTGGTTCCTATGTCTCCTAAAGTTATAGGAACTCATCCCTACGCCTCTCATAGTGATATTGGCATGGCCCCCCTGTCTCCCTATCTTACTTGTTTTCTCATATGTTTTCATCTTTATATTAGCCAGGCACCATCTTTAGATCATTATTCTCCATCTGTGTTATGCTCTCTTCCTAACTGGTTTATCTGTGTCTGATTCAAATGCCATTTATGGCCTAATGTGCCCTGTCTTAGGGTTACTATTTCTATTTTGAAACACTAAGACCAAGGAAAAGGGTTTATTTGGTTTATTTGGCTTACTTCCACATCACAGTCCATCACCAAAGGAAATCAGGGCAGAAACTCAAACCAAATAGGAACTGAAGGTAAGAGATACAGAGGCCATGGAAGGATGGTACATGCTGGCTTGCTCCACATGGCTTGCTCAGCCTGCTTTCTTATAGAACCCAAGATGGTCAGCCTAGGTGTGGCTTCCCCTACAATAAACTGGACCCTCCTATATCAATCACTAATTAAGAAAATACCCTACAAGCATACCACTGCCTGATCTTATGGGGGCATTTTCTCAATTGAGGCTCTGTCATCTCCTGTTGACATAAAACCAGCCACCATATCCTCCAAGTTCAAATCCTCAGTGCAGTTCTCACTGGAGAGTCTGACACATATGCTGAAACTAGGGTAGCCATATAACCTGCATAACTACACCCAATTACATGGCAAAACAGACTCAACATGCCAAAAACTACAATCATTTATTTCTTCTTTAATTTTTCTTGTTCCTATGTTCTCTAGGTCATGATCCTGCCACTCAAACAAATAGTTTAACTAAAAATCTGGCTCCTCTTCTTGATGTTGGCACCCACCCTCATCCTTGTAGGCAATGAAAGCACAGTCTAGATTACTTTCCTTCTAAAATCTAATTTTTCTATTATCGTTTCTATTGCAAATATCTATTGCTCTGGACTCTATTTAAACACTTGTGGCAACCATCATGATAATTTCCTATATATCATTTCATTATCTATTAGCCACTAATGTTATATCAGAAGTGTGCATCTCTTTAATGACTCTCTGTCTTCACTGAAACCAAGTTCGTTTGCATGAATAAAACCTCTCACCTATCTTTACTACTGCCATCCTTGTTCCCTACATTTTAGAACCCTTACGTGCCGTGGTTCCCAACAGTGTTTAATCTCTTGCTTTCATTCATTATCCAGACTCCCTCCCTTCCCATTCTTTCTTAAGCATTCTTTCAGCTCTGCCAACATCCTTTAGCTGCATAACTTCTATTTGTACTTTAAGAATAAGCTACATGCCGGGCAGTGGTGACACACTCCTTTAATCCTAGCACTTGGGAGGTAGAGACAGATGGATCTCTGAGATCGAGGCCAGCCTAGTCTACAGGGTGAGTTCCAGGACAGCCAGGGCTACACAGAGAAACCCTGCCTCGAAAAACAAAACAAAACAAACAAAAAAAAAAGAATAAGGTACATATCCCTGGAGTTTTGGTTGTGTCTTTTTTAATATGCAATACCCCCAGCACATTCCTAGGGGCTGGGTTGAGAATCTTTCCTAACACCATCCAACCCAGCCCAGACTTAGACTCCAGATGAAGCTGACTGTCTCTCTTCTGTGATCTCACAGTACCTTGCATTTGTCTTTCCTGAAAACTCATCCCTTAGCCTTCAGCACAGTGCTCTGATGCAGATTTGGCTCTCAGGCCTATTTGCTGAGTGAATGAGTGTGGAATAACAGACTGACTTCCTGCTGACTGGGCTTTTAGCTTCGTATGGGCTTGAATTATGATGTCATTTCTGTCCACTGAGCAGGAAAGCATGACAAATCATTTCTCACCATTTCTGACAGAGTTGCCTCTTAGCAGTTCTGCCTCATGACTTTGTTCAAAGTGTTATGGGTTTGCAGAATATCAAACACATCTAGTTCTAAATGTGGATATAAAATTATTTTCTCTTATTGTGGAAAGTTGTGACACACTTCCTCCAGTACAGGAGACAATGAAATGTTGACATATTTCTGTGTCCTTCCACTCCACATTTCCTCACTGGAGATGCCATGGCATGGGTCCAAGTTTCCCCTATATATCTATTCTTTAAATGTTCTCTGGTAAAAGGAGTACAAATAGAGTAAATAAATGAGTGGAAAGTTTGTTTCCAAAGAAGGAGGGAATGCAAAAGAATAAGAGCCATCACCCCAATAATCAAAAGATAATGTGGTGCATTTTTATACTAAGCATTTTAAACTCTAGACAGAAAGAGCAACGCTTCCTGTAACTCTCCAATGAACGCCTGGGGTCTGTCCCACAGGAAGCATCTGGGATCCAGCAGGTCAGGCCAGAGGCAATGGGAGTTACAACGGTCATGTTTCACAGGGAGTGATTAAATGTGCGGAAACTGGAAGTTTGAGAGAATAGGATGTGGACACTTTTTAGGACAAAGGCAAAGAAGGATGGACCACAGAAATGCTGAAGAAAGATCTTAAAACAACATTCAAGAGGAATCCAGAGACAAAGACAAAATGTAAAATAACTATGACCAGCACTAGAACAATGACACAAAAGGAATAACTGAAAGATTTATATTTAACTCAAAAATGGATGCCAAGAAGTGCATGCTGACAGGAGCCTGATATGGCTATCTCCTGAGAGGCCCTGCCATAGCCTTACAAATACAGAGGCAGATACTCTCAGCCAACCATTGGACTGAGCACAGGGTCCTCGGTAAAGGAGTTAGAGAAAGAACCCAAGGAGCTGAAGAGGTTTGCAACACCATAGGAAGAACAACAATATCAACCAACCAGACCACCCAGAGCTCTCAGAGACTAAGCCATCATCAAAGGAATACACATGGCTCCAGCTACGTATGTAGCAGAGGATGGCATTGTCATGTATCAATGGGAGGAGAGGTTCTTGGTCCTATGAAGGCTTCATAGATGCCCCAGTGTAGGAGAATTGAGGGCAGGGAGGTAGGAGTGGGTGGGTAGGTGGGTGAGTGGGTGGAGGAACACCCTCATGGAGGCAGGGGGAGGGAGAATGGGATGGGGGTCTCGGGAGCAGGGGACACTGGAAAAGTGATAACATTTGAAATGTAAATAAAAATATCCAATAAAAAAAGAAAAAAGTAGCAACAACTATCTGTGAATAACCATATCCAAGATACTTTGCTTGGAAAATGGTTCAAACAGGGAGAAGAGACAAAATGAAAAAAAAAAAACTCTATTTAATTTTAGTTTTTAAATGTTTTATTTCATTTTATCTATCATCTATATGTCTGTCTATCTATCCATCTATCTATCTATCTATTTGTTGTATGTGAACTCTGGAGGTTTAGTTAGTTCCTCGGACTTGGCAGCAGGCAGCTTTACCTCACCGAGCCATCTCCCCAGCCCTTACCATGGCTTTTTGAGACAGGGTCGAACTATGTAGCCCTAGTTTCCTTGACACTTGCTATGCACATCAGGCCAGGCCTCCTGTCCCTGCTCCTTCTGTGCTAGTGTCATAGGTCTGTGATATCTTACCTGGTCAGAAACCGATTTTTGAGTTTGTGGTCAGAAAGTGTTCACAACAAAGTTTTAGGGATTTTTTTTAAGAGTATAAACATTCTTTTGTTAATTCTTATGTTATATGTAAGTGTTTTCATTTAAATTTTTAAGAATGATTCTACAAGCCAGGCATGGTAATATAATCCCAGCCTTTGGGATGCTGAAGCAGGAGGATCACTTGAGCTGGAGAGTTTGAAACCAGTTTAGGGAATATAAAGATACCATGTTAAAGGCTAACAACTTTTCAGGACCTATTTAAGTTTGCATTAAAAGAGTACTGAAGGCAAAATAATTGAGTCAGAGAATAAGAATACTTGCTATTAAACGTGACCACCTGAGTTCAATCTCTGGTGCCCATATGGGGAAAAAAAAAAAAACCAGACCTCACAAAGCTGTCCTCTGGCATCTCCACATGCCCCATGATATACACATTCCATGCATAGACATAATTATATCTACATGCCATAATATAAATAAATGTTTTCATAATTTTTTTAACTCAGCAAAGCAGTTCCCAGTACAGGTGAATTCTAACAAATTTATTCCCCATGGATATAGCACAAGAAATTAGGCCAAAAAAAAAAAAAGTTAACTATGATAGACATGGTTTAGTTGATCCAAGCTGCTATCACAAAATGTCACTATTGGATCATTTAAAAACAATAGAAAAGTCTTGCTCACCACTTGAAAGGACCAGGGTGCAGGACCAGGGTAGCAGCAGATTTGAAGTCTCTCTTTCTCTCTGTTGCATAGATCACACTTTTTGTCACAACCTTGCGGAGGGGATAAAAGAGCAAATAAGCCACTTAATGGCATTTTTATGGGGATATTAATTTAATTCACGAGGTTCCCACCTTCATGACCTATTTACTTTCTGTACCACTGCACTGGAGACTGGGTTTGATGTTTTGTTTTATTTTTATGGTGTGGGTATCTTGTCTGCATGTGTTTCTGCATATTCCATGCATGCATAGTGCCTGCAAAGGCAAAGGGAATGTGAATCTGCCAGAACTTGAGTTACGGATGGTTGTGAGCCTCCATGTGTGTCGTGGCAATCAAACCAGAGTCCTCTGGAAGAGCAACCAGTATTCTTAACCACAGGGCCATCTTTTCAGCTCAGGGGAACAAGTTTTAATATATGAGTTTCAGGGAAACATGAATATTCAGTGCCTAGCTGTTGTCTAAAGAGATCAATTTGTTTCATAGCTGATTTGTAGATTTACATGGGTATGAAGTTTCATGTATCTATTACTTTGATCATTTTTGACACACACAAAAAATAACTAAGCAAAGCAACTTGAGGGAAGATTTATTTAGGCTAGAGCATTTATGGGCATCAGTCTACGGTCAGCTGTTTCCACTTCCTGGGTCTAAATCAAACCAGACTGTCATGGCGACAGTAGTATGTGGCAGAGAAGGCTTCTCACTCTATGGCAACCAGTGAGCAGAGAAAAGGGAGGTGTGATACAAAATATATCCTTCAAAGGTTTCCTCTCTGTTCCTCCTTTGCCCAACTGTAACTCACATCCTAATAGTCATTCTGCTATGGATTCATCAGTGAATTAGTTTCATGAAGTAAGTTAGAGCCCTGTGAGCTAATAGTGTCTCAAAAGCTTCAAACAACTCTGACAAAAGAGCCTTCCTTTAAGAGATGTTGTGATGTGATTCAAACAATGGACTCCAGTGGCAGCTTGTCTGTGTTCAAATGCAAACTTTGTCATAGCACATCTGTATGACCTTGGTCCATTCATAGCCATAAAATATGGATGCTAACATCCACTTCATTGGATGGCTAAGGTGGTGAGAAATGGTCTAAATCCTGCTTGAAATATTATGTCCCACCAGGGGCTTGGTGCCCCACCTTTGCTTCTAAAGCACCCTGTAATGTAGTACTCTCTTGTCTGCCTTCTTCCTGCTTTTAGAATCCTGGCCTCAAATGACTTTATTTCCATGGTTTCCACAGGAAAAGTAACACAAATTAGAAGTCCATTCTGATTCTCTACTATGAGGTCCAAATATCAGCTGGACCCATAAGCAATAGTGGATCTACAACTAAGACTATGTCCTTCCTTCTTGCCTATAACACTCTGTTTTCTTTTCCAGTAAGTACTGCCGCTGTCACAATAGTTGCACAAGCCAGAATCCCAGCTAAGAAACACGAGATCCATTCTTCATGCATTCAACATTCTGTCACTTGTTACATTTTCCTGCCTAAAATCCTCTCACTCTGTCTCTATCATACTGCCTCCAATTGGAAATGTCTCACAGAACACTTTCCTGCCTCCAGAAGAGCTGACGGCATAGGGAAGGAACATGCAGTTCAAATTCTAGCATTGTTGATCATTAATTATATGTCCTCACTAACACTCTGAAAGAATAATGGGTCCCACAGTACCATCTATTGTAGATTGTTCAAGCTATCTCTGCCCACTTAACTGAGAGATCCTCATGGACAATGCCGCCATAATGATGCTGGGCATTCAGTACCATGTGATACCTGGCAAAGAACCAAAGAAATAAAGCTGAAATGAGTTGAGTCGAGGTAGATTCCAACCTTTCTAATATTCCCTGTCAGAATCACCACTGTTCCATTGTTAACACTGTGTCCCAGAAGACCTGCACATGGGTATGTACCACAAACTCCTCATTTGATCAATAGAAACACTTTAACCGTTGGTCATCTATTAAAGGGAGTGTGATGGCTGGTTTTATGTCAGTTTGACACAAGCTAGACTCTTCTAAAAGGAGAGAACCACAACTAAGAAAATGCCACCATAAGATCAGGCTGTAGGCAAGCCTGTGGCACATTTTCTTAATTAATAATTTATATGGGAAGGCTATCCCTAGGATGGTAGTCCTGGGCTCTATAAAAAAGCAGGCAACAAATTTTAGGTAGGAAACCAATAAGTCATACCCCACTTTGGCTTCTGCATTAACTCCTGCCTCATTTTCAGCCCTACCTAAGTTCCTATCTTGACTTCCTTCAGTGATACCTACAATGTGGAAGTATAAGCCAAATCAACCCTTCCCTTTTCTCTTCAATTGTTTTAGGTTATGGTGTTTCACCGTAGCAACAGTAACCCTAACTTGGAATGGGAGACTACAATATGCTGCCTTAATTTTCATTCACATTAAGGTTTTGCATTTTAAAGTAAAAGTTCATTCCATCACTCTTATGTGTATATGCATAAAAAGGAATACATTTTCACTTTCTATTACATTGACTAAGCAAATCCTTGAGAAAAATCACTATGAATTGATGAGAATAATAACCCTTGAAAAAGTTCTTCTTCAAAGACAGAAAATGGAAGAAAGAAATAGGACTTATTATACTTTGCTTTCATTTTTCCAAAGTATATTATGTAAATAGTTTCTCACTTATGTGCTTTCTCACACAGAACAACTATGACAATGATTTGAATAAAGTTTGTATAAGAAGTAATTTTCGCTTGTATTAACCCTTGAAAAACAATTGGGTTTCAAACCGAGAAAAAAAATATAAGGTGCTATCAGGTCTCAACTACACACAAGAAAGTACGAGATGTTGCCAGCAAGCACAGTTGTGGTTTGGTTCTCCAGTGTCATGAATGGGTAGAAACATCTCTGCTATTAGAAACACCATGACTGATGGAGATATCTTTCCCCTACTGTCAAGAAATCCCTGTCCTTTGCTGCATCTTGACATTCTGAACAGGGTGAAACACAGCAACAAGGTCAGCTTCTGGCTACACGTTTCCTCTCATGAGCACCCAGACATGGACATGAGTGTCAGCCACCACTCACAGAATGGACACCCTAGCATTGTTTACATTAACCTAGGAAAACAGCCATTGTGAGGGTCTCTAGGCCAAGTAGGGAAGGAAAGGCGACAAAAGCAAAGCTGTAAAGCTTCTTATTCTATGGGAGCAGGGAGTTGGGATGCTGTCCTGTGGGATACAGGAGTATTCAAAGATTTTTTTTATTATTAGTTGTTTTACTACATAAGCTATTCATCATTTGCCATCATTTTAATGATCATTATTCCAACATTTTGAACTTTATTCTTTGTCCTTGTTTTTTTTTTTTTTTTTAAATAAAGAAAAATTGGTACTGGGCTGGGATGTTTATATTGATAGATGTGGCCAACAAAGAGAATCAAGATCTGATTCATGAGGTGGATGCTAATTCAGATTCTCTAACCATATTAATCCAAGAAAATATATGGCAAGCAACTCTACTGAAGCACCCTTAAGCCCAGGCTCTGCTTTTCACTCCGCCCTCTGTCCTTCAGACACACAGCAATCAGTGATTGCTGAGCATCACCACCGCCATCACAATAATTACCTTTACTTTTCAAAAGTTTAATGAAAAGTGTTCTTTTTCTTACTGCCAAATTAAAGTTATTGAAAGCGTAAATTAGTACAGAGGATGATATACAAAACACACAATCTGTGTAGAAAATTTCTCTTGACATTAAGAGGTAAAATTGCTTTTTCTTCTCATTCTCTTTTTCTGTGTACCGGCAGCTCATTTAGGATGTTGTAGTCATTAACTCATGAACTTAAGTAATTCTCCCATCTCAGCCTCTCTGTTTAGCTGGGACTATAAGTACATGTCACTACTATGCTCAGCCACTTTTATATAAAACTTTTAAAAAATAAAAGTAAGGTATTATGCTCTACCTACATTTTTATAGGTATCTAAAACATTTCAGACTGGTGTTTTACCTAGTAAATCATTATGACAGAGGTTGATGTAACAAAAAAAGAACTATTGCTATTCTCAAATGCCTATATGTGCTAACACAAGCATTCAATAAAGATAGATAAATGAATGGATGGATGAATGATTCTCTTTATGGACAATCAGATGATTATTTCATTGAAGTGGTTTTGGCAATATATGATATTAACTCACTAGTGTTTTGTGAAACCCACGTGAACTTCACGAAATAAAAAAGGCAGCCTTCATCACCATTCTCCAGCAGGTTAACAGTCTCTGAGGTGGTAAGGATCCAAGTTTGAAAGCCAGATTCAGACCAAGCTGGACTGAATCCCAGAGCCCCTATGTCTTCCTGCTGTAGCACCCTGCCTGTCAAATACACTGACACTGAAGAAGAGCCTTCTGAAAAGACATCCCACATACCATAAAAAGACTCACATAAGAAATACGACTTCCACATTCTACATTGAGTCCAGTCACTGCCCACCCCATCGTGGCAGGACAGCTGCTCCTGACTATCTGTGTGGTGCCTGCTTCACTGGTACTGTTGGGGCCATTGAAATGGCAGACACATTCACTCAGAGGAAAATCAGAATGGATTTTCTTTTTCTTTTTCAAGAAAGCTTTTTACACTAATCCACTTAATCCCAGTGCTGATTTGCCATTGAACTCTGAAGCAAAGCATCTTTTATGGGGACTTTCCTACCTTTGAACAAAATTTAAATTAGCCAATGAGCTCTTTCTATTATCCCTTCTTCAGCTAAAAAAGGAATATATGTGTGTGTACGGAGTGAAGGAGAGAGATGCAGTGGGGCAGATGGGTCCTTTCAGTGAGATGAGTATTATTTTACCGTGAAGGCAAAGTGTGTGTTTCAAAGAAAAAACACAAAACTAGGATTATTTAGTAGCAATTAATTTAATTTTAGTAGGATTTTGGATACATGCCATGATGCATTTATTCAAAGCCAAACAATGTACAACATAAAGAAAGACCAGACTGTGAATTTTAGTCTCTATGACACTGAGGTGTCAATGGAAGTTTATAGACGTGAACAAGTGTAGCTCCTGGCAAGGAACCTTCATGCTGGAGGGGGAAGGGTATGTGGAAACTATGTACTTTTTATTCAATTTTCTATGTCTCTTAAAAAAAAAGGACCTCTGGGTTTTTCCAAAGCCGAGCCAGCATGACACAAAAAATAAAATTTCTAAATGTTACAATAAAAGATGTTGCTT
The DNA here is from genome assembly GCA_019843855.1 of Hylomyscus alleni. NCBI lineage: Eukaryota > Metazoa > Chordata > Mammalia > Rodentia > Muridae > Hylomyscus > Hylomyscus alleni. Next base: position 10,508 of record JADRCC010571936.1, read on the forward strand.
TAATTCAAGTGCAATAATCAGAAATGTGTGTTCATGTGGGTGAAATTTGAAGTTTATAAAGTTCAAAAATAAAAAAGAGAGATTCTATCTTCATAAATGTCTGCCTTGGGTTTTCCTGAAGGTCCTTCAAGTCTCCCAGTTCTGAGATCAGTCCTGCAAGGCTGCATTCTCATCTGGGGAAAGAGAAGAGATATGATCTGTCAGGTACCACCTAGAACCACTATCCTAGTTGCACTTTGGTTGCTATGATAAAAACCAACTGGAGAAAAGGCAGATTTGCATTGGCTCACAGCTCAGGGTGCAATCCATAGCGGTGGGAAAGTCTAGCCAGTAGGTAAGAGCAGCCACTCATGTCGCATCCCATCAGCAGAGAGCCAGGAACACTTGTGCAGTGCTCACAGTCTGTTTTATATGGACCAATGTCTTGTGCCAAGGACAATGTTGTCCACATGGGCGGATCTTCCCACCTCAATTAACTTCATAAGATGAACCCCACAGACAGTGCTACAAGCCCATCTTCTACATAGTTCTAGATCTCATCAAGCTAACAAGTGAGATTAACCACTAAACCAGAAAGTCTTCAAACACAGCCAAGTCATATGGTTTTTTTGTTTTGTTTTGCTTTTTTTTTTTTTCAGAAACTCTCAGGGTGATTTCAGCACCGGCCAAGGTCCAAGATCAATATTTCCAGGATAAAACTAATGGGTTGCAGAGCTGGTTCTTTCTTAGTCTTAGAGTTAAGGTTGCAGAGCTGGGTCTTTCTTAGTCTTAGAGTTAAGCTCCCTGGGAGTTTGGTAGAGTACTTGCTTAGCATGGATCAGTGCCACTCCCAGAATTCAGTATCTTTTATTTTTCTTTATCAATCCATAAGTTACTATTGAAAGCTAACTCTCCCATTTCACCAACATGGATCTAAATTTCAGAAACCCAGAGTTAAATCATCTGTGGAAACATAGAAACAGTATCTACTTCCCAAGATTGCTAAGATAATTAACGAGTTCACGCCCATAAAATGAGTTCACCCAGAGCCTGGCCTAAAAATACTCAGTGAGCATTAACTGTTATACCTATCATGTAGCTGGCAAGTGCAAGTAGTTTACAAACATAATTTGTAAGTGATGAACATGGAGAAACTGAACTTTGAGTCTGCTAACTGCTGCTGGAGTCTTTATTGCAGAAAGTGCACCTGTTGTATTATATATTGATCTCCATTCCAAGACAGGTCCCATACACAGGTTTTCTTGCTCCCCTGCACAATAAGCCACGAATAACAATCCCTTCTCTGAAAGTGCATGGTGCAAGAGTGATACTGATGTTGTACCAGGCCCACTGGACAAGATAAAGAGAACAATGGAGTGATAGTTGTTAGACAGAAACGACATTATTGGGTAAAAGACTGGTGAGTGGAGCCAAGTCAAGAGAAACATAAAGACACACTGAAGAAGAAGAAATAAACTGTTCAGAAAAATAAATCGACATTATATAGACTGCAGACACAGATATAGGATGCTTTCCACAGCTGAAGAAATGATGCTGAAATGATGAAGTAGAAGTCGAGGGTGGCTGAATGACAGAATAAAAATAATAAAAGAAAAGGGTCTCTTAACACCCTCATAGTTTTAAAAAGGGGAAGTGCTGTGATTTAAAAAAAAAAGTCTTATCCAGTTGATCAAAACAACCATGCCAAACACTATGGATCTAAGTCAGATCTCAGACTAAGCAAGAATCTAAAAGAATAAGCATGGTGTTCAGTGTACTTGCTTGAACTCTGTGTATACCTGTGTTTGTCTGTATTAATATGTGTGTGTGTATATGTGTGTGTGTGTAAACATGTACATGTGTGTATGTGTGTATTATCTATGTGTATTTGTGTATGTATGTATATATATATATATACATACATATCACATATGTGTGTTATTTGTGTGTGTGCACACACGTGTTGTGTGTGCCTTGAGTCTTTGTCTGATAGACAGCATAATTCCTACTAAAGGGCCAGGAAAGGGAGTTAAATCCTCCCTGAGATGCCCAGTCAAGGAGCATCTTAGCTTACTTGATGCCACCTCAAGTCTAACTTTAAGTTACACCAGAGTTCTGAGAGCCATTCTCCTCAAGCCATGCTCCTCAGGGTGGAAGACAGTAAATCTCGTTTATAAACTGCTTCCAGTCCACAGGGCATAAACAGAAGCTGCCACTGAGATCTCAGAAGCCTTTCAACAGGTGGCATCACAGTAAGAACACAGAATCAATTCCTACCACACATTCTTATTGAATACTATACGAATGTAGATTATTGGCAGACAGAAACTATGAGAAACACTAGGGTCTTCGGCACAGATTTTTTTTTCTTTGTTGAAATAACCAACCAGAATCCTTTTTCTAACTATGAATCTGAAACAAGTCAAGTACAATAAAGTACTTAATATCCTAAGGCACATGTGAAGTGTCAGGTTAAGCCAGAGTGTTATGGGGGACCCTGTGGGTTCTCGTCTCTATGAAGCCACACTATACTTTACTTTGTATGAACTCTTTTTTTTTTCTATTTTTCAAGACAGGGTTTCCCTGTGTAGCCCTTACTGTCCTGGAACTCACTCTGTAGACCAGGCTGGCCTCGAAATCACAAATTCATCTGTCTCTGCCACCCAAGTGCTGGTATTAAAGAAATATGCCACCACTGCCTAGCTTCTATGAACTCTTGACCATTTGAATTCTATAAAATTTCAAAATCACAAAGTACCTAAAATGTATTAAGGACTCTGCCACAGAAAACACAGATCTTGGAAAATCTCCCCCATGTTATTAAATTAAGATTATACTCTTTGGAATAAAATTTAAAGTCACGTAGTTTTACCTTTTGTACTATTTCCCAGGGCAGAGTTACACATTAGTAAGCAGTTGGCTGCAGGCCTGACCCAGCCTTTCCATGCCTTTGGTTGGCCTCTCTGCACTCAAGGAATTGCTTAGTCTCCTGGTGTGGTAGTACTGATTAAAGACAGCACTGAAAACAAACTGCCATGATTTTTTTTTCTGGAACAGAGTTAATTTTATGGACTGTGCTTGCTTCCTCTCTCAGTGGGATATGGCCCTTGGCTAACATTTAATATAAGCCGTGTGTATGTGGATCTAAGTGTTTGCCTGTGTTCAAATAAGACGCCGAAATTATTTGCTGTCATTTCCTCCCCCAAAGCTTTTAAAGAAGATTTCTTGCTGTCTAACAGGTAAGCAGAAACAGAGTACAGGCTCATCCAATCATTGCTGAACTTAGCCTTGGCAGATACCATCTGCTGTACGTCAAGGGTTGCTCTATAAAACCTCATGGAATACATACTTGATACAATACATCCACTAAGATGTGACGGTTGGGTTTGCTTTTCATAATGTTCCATTCCTGGGAGAAATTCCTGTCTGTCCTTGTTACAAACAATAGTAATAGTTTTCCTGTCTAATTAAAGGTGCTCTCTCTCTCTCCTCTCTCTACCCCCCTCTCTCTGAGTAAGTTGTATAAGTGATCAAACACTTCCTCTTTCATCTTGGATTGTCAATTACTGCCAAATTCTCAGTCCCTTTAAAACACCTCCATTAGGGTCTGTGGACAGTTTGCATGCTCTCTTTTGTTCTTAGCTCTATGTCACACCCACACTCTAGTTTGCATAGCATTTCCTCAGCTAGCTATAATTTGTTATAACCGTAGAAGTTATACCACTGCTGCCTAAAGAATATATCCAGCTAAAATATACTAGAGTGAGAAAACAAGGACTCTGCAAAAGACTGCAAAATGAGAAGACGAAGACGTCTCAAAAGAAGGCAGGTAAGGAGGTGGACCAGGAGAGAGGGAGGGAAGGAAGGATTGAGCGAGGGGGAGGAAGGAAGAGAAGGAAAAGGAGAGGCCTTATTCTATGATAAGGAGCTAAACTAACAAACAGTCTCACAGAATTCAGTAAGAATTTTATAAAGAACGAAACAGAAGGTTGTGGACCAGAATTAATATAGAAATAATCGGAAAGCCAATATCCAAAGACTGTTCTCCAACTTTCTTATTCATTATCTATTTATTGCTATGTAATAAGGTCCACTTTGAAATGCAGCAAGGTGTGAAATGAACTTTCCCTTTTTGTTTTAGAAACATAGAAACATAACTAAAGCTTCAAGTTCTTAG
>JADRCC010571938.1:0-12911 GCA_019843855.1 Hylomyscus alleni
AACGTTTAAGGGGCACCTATACACACCACGCTTTATTGCTCTAGTTATCATATATAAAGCAATATGAAGCTAATAACGAGGGCTCAATTTGCATTTCCTTAACCATTTTCCTTCTAACTCTGATTTTCCTATTTCAATGTTAGTTTCTCCTTCTACTTTGAAATAGTTCTTGAAAAAAAAGATGAGCCCCTATCTTTGTTTTATAAACTACATCATGTGATAAAATTTATTTTAGAATACATAGGACATTTATGATCATTTTTCTTTAAAATAGTTTATATTATCCTTTCTGCAGTTTCAATTGTTAAAATAACATCATTTTAGGATCCATTTTGAAATGCATAGTCATTCTCACCTCAAGAGTCTACTTTTTTAAATGTTTGCCCAGCTTACCCTAATTTGGGGTGATTTGAGCGGGAGAGAATCTGATGCGCTTCACTGGTGTAGTTTTCACTGAAATACCTAAACAAGTCAAGGAAAATGATGAAGTGAGATGTCCCACGGAAAGCAGAGTAAACACTTCAGAGCAAGCACCTGCCACTGTCAGCCCTCACTGCCACAACCACTCCATCTCCACCTCAAGCCATGTGATGGCTCAAAAAGGTTTCTGAGTCCAGATTTAATCCTACAGAATCAGGCCTATAAATAAGGAACACAGACAGACTGGCTCTTGGCAAGACCATTTCAGCAATCACCTACAAAGAGATGTCCTATTTGCTTACAAAAGAAGAGTTTTGAAATCTGCTAACTCTCATCCCTGTCCAATAGGAAAGAGCAGCTGCTGGGCCGCCCTCCTTCACTGTCTGTCCTGTCTGCCGCAGCTGGAGTGTGTGCTTGGTCGACTGCTGACGGGCAGACCATTACTGATGGATGTGGATCCTGGCCATCTTCACATCAGCCTATGTTCTAACTATAGTGAAGACACGGCATGTCGTTAGAGGTCCACCAAGCCTCCTCAGCATAGTCTAAAGTCTGCCTCTGGTAAGTTACTTACACCCCCGGCTCAATAGGATTCTCTTCCAGGGGAGGCAGGAAGTCATTTAAGATCTTTAAAGATTACTGTGTGATTTAACTTTAGGAAGCAGAACTACATAGAACTATAAAGCTTTAGGCATTGCCTAAACATACATGCCTTTATAATTTAAAAAAAGTATAGATCTTGAAATCTCATTATGGAGTATCCTTCCCCCAACAGCTTTATTCACATTGACCTAAACCTTTTTGTCATTATTAGTTTAGTTCAATTCAGATTTTTTTCACGTTAAGAATTATCCAAAGAAACTATTGGCTTCCTACTCTCAAAACTAGTTACTACAGTCTGTAAGTCCACAGAAAAACTCCAACACTCTAGACTGTACACCTGCCTATCTACAGAGGAGAGTGGTTCTCAACCTTCCTAATGCTTTGACTCCAACCACAAAAGTGCTTCACTGCTACTTCATAACTGTAACTTTACTACTGTTATAAAGCATAATGTAAATATCTGATTTGCCACCCCCAAAGGGGTCCCAGTCCACAAACTGAGAACCACTGGTATAAGACCTCGATCTTTCACTCGCTTACTAGAACAGTGCTGACTCTCAGTTGTGGTTTATATTGCATATTTGGGATTGCATGATTGCAGCCTAAGTGCTAAGGGAAAAGGCAAGTTGTTACAGCATGATACTTGGGGGTCCATCAGTGGCCAGAGGTAGTCAGGAGCATGTCACCTAACCTGGTCATTTCCCCAAATGGAATCAGAGCCCACACAGTGGAAACAAGAAGGCAAAACCAGAAAGGGGTGGTCATGACTCTTAAGCAGATGTCAGAGTGCGGCAGAAGGACAGAGGAAGGGGAAGGCACAGGAAACACAGGTAAGCACACATGCACACACAGACGTGCACACACAGGAGACAAACCCCAGTGCATGCACGTATATACACATACACACGCACACAAACACACACAATGTCTTTGAATGTTGCCAGCACACTAGCAACCATGTGCATTATACCTAAGAAAACTTAGAGTTAATATGAAGCAACTGCAGAATTTCATTCAGCCAAGGAAAAGAAAATTTATTTCCACTTACACAAGATTGATCAATCCGAGTATGCCCATGCCTCTGAAGTCTGTTTTGGGATCTTCACCTTGAAAACCAATGTCTGCCCACTGCTTGGAGATCCGGGCCTTCAACTTTTTCGTGGGCATCAGAAGAGTCCAAAGCTGCACAAACATACTTTTGTGTTACAAATAATAGGAATGTTCTTGGTTTATTGGGACATTTTTCTTTTCTTAGTTTATCTAATTCATAATTGAACACCTGAAGTTCAACCACCTTTATATGCAGATTCTAAGACCAACAAGGGCTGTATTTAAAACACAGCACATCTCCTCCAACCAAAATGACTGCTGTGGAGAATCAGTTTTTAAAAGCAAACACTACAGAAATCTAGAACAATGATTAGTAAATCTGTGTTTACTAACCAATATATGTATACTAACATTAAATTGTCTGGGAAGAGCAGTCTTGGGTAAATGGAGCCATATTTGGCTATTACATATTACATATTACAGGCTATGCTGTAATGCCAGGTGGTTAATTTTTATTAAAAAGAAAGGGGGGGGAGGGAGGGAATGAAATAAAGGGAAATTAATTCTGAGGGAGGGGATCATGGAATAATATTAATATAACTCAAGAGATAGGTGTGACTATTTCATAAAATTTTAATTTTTAAAAGAAAAAATTATTTAGTTTTAGCTAAATATAATCTTTACCACTGATGTTGTTATCAAGTAAAAAATGTTAACAATCTTTCCCTTTGTTAGATAGTAATAAACCATCAATGACAAATAATTAAGAAAAATTGGTCATTTTCAAGATCTAATGTCAGTCATCAGATAAAACAGACTTGTACACACCGAGTAAAAATCTGAAAAGCTCTGAATAAAAGAAACGCTTGCCCCTCCCCCAATTTATCACCTCATCAGGCGCTCAAGTGAAGGAAAGGTGTCCTGTCACCTATTAAGATGTGGCCTTCCAGAATTCTGGCCTCAAGTTAGTCCAGTTATTATACCGGGCTTTATCTTGCCCACTCTCTCAGGAACAACCCAGGAAGCTTGCTGATGAGGAATGTGAGCACAACAACAATGCTTCAGGTGTGTGGGCTGCAGCGGAGAACCTCTGCTCAACTGTTACTCATTTGTTTGTTTGTTTCTGGAGATGAGGTCTTGTTATACAGCCCAGGATGGTCTTGAATTCCCATCCTCCCCCTACCTCAATCCCCAAAATTCTGAGATTATAGGTATATGCCATCATATTCAGCTTTTAATACTCAAAATTTAATATCCATTATGGGCTGCAGCCTGGAGACTCTGATTTCATAAAGTAAAGGTGGAAGTTCAGATCCAAACATTAGACACTGACAAGAGCTGCTGAACATATCTTTGGATTCTACTTGAACTACTTCATTCCACAGCTCTCTCCCAGCGGGACCACTGAGCAGTGTGCTAAAGTGGCCACCACTCTACCACCAGGGCTGAATTTCACAGTGGACAGCCAGGCCACAGGTCCCTGGCCAGGGTGCTAGGACATACCATCCGTCTTACTCCTTCAGGACAGCAGGTGTAACACAGAAAGCTTGGAAGCCAAGGTGAATGAGGATTGTGAGCACTTGCCTAGCATGCTTAATTCCCTCAGATACAAGCTCAACCCACACAGCAGCTCCTTATTAGCCTCAAAATAAATCAAGTTTTAGTTTAATTTTGCAGTTAGGTAAAGTGTTTATTTACATTTTTCCCAAAAAAAGGTTTTGTTGTTTGTTTAGATTTATTTATATCATGTTCACAAGTGTACCAGGTGTGTGTCTCATGCTTTCCTAGGTCAGAGAAGGGTGTCAGATTCCCTGGAACTGAAGCTACAAATGGTGGTGAACCCAAGTCCTGTGCACTGGCAGAAACACTATTGAGTTCTGAGCCATCTCTCCAGCCCTGCTTTAGCTGCTTTAAGCATTTTATCTTACTCAGGTGTCCCCAGTGTTACTTTCCAAAGAACATTTGGCCACATCGAGTCTCAATTCCAATCACAGTACGTGCTTGTGCTTTAAGGGTAGCTGAGTTCACATGAGATAAAAGCCAAAGGGGAGAGGGGTGTCAGGAGGGAGAGGGGCAGAGAGAAGGGACGTGGAGGGAGGGTCAACGAGAAGGAAGGCTGCTTGAAATGTTGTCAGGAAACCCCTACTTCATGAAAATGGTGAGAAGGGAAGAGACCAGAGAGGACTGAGGCAGAAGACAAAAGGGAGGACTGAGAGAGGGACAGAATGGAAAGAGAGAATAAAAGTGTGAAAGGATTAAAAGGAAACAAATCAAACCACAGCTTCAATCCTCCTACACAGTGTGAACTGTAGTGGAAAACGGGCAAGAGGCAGCGCTCTGCCAGCTCGAGTGAGTTAGCACCCGGAGCAAGTCAGCCCAGGCCCAGGCCTTGGAATCCTTTTCCTCCAGTGAAGGGCCACACTGGACCATCGACAGCGCTTTCTCTAGGCCTCAGCCTTTAGATATGGGCGCTACTGCCACCCTCATATGTTTACCCCGCAGAAGCAGGAAACAGGAAGGTGTTCTCTCCTTTTCTTACTGTAGCAGTATTTGCTAACTAAGGAGACAAAAGACACAATGCTGTGCAAAGGGACCTGCACTTCACAGCTTCAGTGCTGCTGAAGGGAAGCTAAATCTCCACAAGCAAATTGGATGAGCAGAGGCTCTGAGGCCCGTGTGCCTGGGCTGAGTCCAAGGTCCTCTTTTGTGAATAATAATCTCAGAATTTAAAGCATGAATATGTTTTTAAAGATGCTTATCAACTAGGAGTTGTTGACCAACAATCTTCCCCTATTAATGAAACGTAAAAAATTCTTCAAGAGACAAACAACCAGGAAGGCCAAGTGAGCCTGGTGAGTGCACACAGCTCTTGGAGCAGACGCTCACTCCCTGAGCCCTGAGCCAGCGCTTACCTTGAGGAGCAGCTTCTCATGCTGCGCATTGGCAGAATCATAGGGCCTTTTCCTCACATTTTCTACATCCCAGTAGAGCTGTTTATAGCCAGTTATCTGCAGTAAGCACGTCCTCATGCAGATTTGAAAACTGAAAGGGATAAAATTATTAGTTTAAATCAAAACCCCTTATCACAATAAAGCAAAGCCTAGGGGATCCCACATGTATTGAGGAAGTGGTTTTCCACTTCTGATTTAACTCAAGATGCACCAAAGAGCCTCTTTAAGCACCCAAGGCTGTGCAGAGCATAACTCAGGGTTTGACAAAACAAGGTCTAGCCAGCATGCACCGTGTGACTGACTCCATTACAAGAAGTCACTCAACATATTTTCTCCAAGACACTGCCCCAAATCTTTACTGTCACTTAGCAACATCTCTAATACTTTGAAGTGTATACAAAACAACTTGTGCCATGTTACCTCAGTTTCCCCAAGTACAGTAGCTTGCTTTCCCTGGAGCTACATGCTTTTTATAGTGACTGGACTGTAGTAACAGCACACTAACCTTTAATTCCTAGGCTAGGCAATTCAAATTCCAATCCAGACCTTCAAGTCTCACCCTGTCTATGAAACAACCTTCAGACAATCTGCACAGCACCAACTCCCTGCTGGGGTTGTGGCCTCTTACCCCAAGGGTTCACTTCCTAACTGCTGTCACATTCCCAGAACCACCCTTCACCTCCCTTACTCAAGTATCAACCAATGTCACTTATTATAACACAGAAGATGTCTAGTGTTCAGTGTACCGTTGCTGGTCAGTGTGCCTTCCATCTGTCTAGCCAGCTACTTGGTGACTCTTGTAGAACAAGAGTCCCCGACCTACAGATGGCCAGGGCAGCCTGTTCATGAAGGACAGAGAACAGTGTAAGGACTCAACAGAACGTGTGACACACACTGGAGGGCTATGGAAAGGCCTGGCCTGAACATCACATAGACACCAAAATCTGAAGGCCAGTAATTTAACCCCAGGGACTGAGGAGGAGGCCTGGCTCTGTGGCTGCAGCCTGGGCAGTTATCAGTATTCTGGGCCTCAGTGCTCAGGTGACGACAGAGCTGGGTTGTCTCACCCACAAGCCTTCCCCTCCACAGTCCAACTGTGCAGGGCTCTGCACAGGAGGCGACAGTCACAGAGGGGGCAGCACACCTGGTGTCCTTCTCGGGGCAGATGTTCTTTTCCTTCATGATGTTCACTATACACCTGTCCAGTTCGCTCTCGGCAACTCGTGTTGCGTTCTGTAGGACCTAGGTATGGAGACACAGTGGGATGAGAGACATCTCCAAGGGCTGGTACACAAGTCTGTTTCGAGACATTTAAGCAACCTTACAAAAAGATTATTAAAATGCAAAAAGAAGTTACACTTACTTCAGATCTCCCCAAAAACTGAAGTCATATTCATATAAGTATTTGTGGTTTTCTAAAAGCCTCCTACCCACACTCACAAAGGACAGAGTTGTACTTTTCATTTAGATGTCTTTGGTTTTAGTGTGCACTCAAAAAAGGGGTGGGGGGGTTCCTTTCCTTTCCAGGACTTTCTGTTAACAGCGGCACTGTTTCTTCTTCCATAAATGTTTGGTAAGAATTAAGCCAGGCTGAAGAGAGGCTCAATGGCTGAGAGCACTGGCTTCTGAGAGGACCTGGGTTTGGTTCCCAGGACCTAGCTGATGGCTCAGAACCACCTGACAAGGCAGCTCCAGAGCATCTGATGCCCTTACCTCTGTGGGCACCAGATATGTACACGGTGCACAGACACGCATACAGGCAAACACTCAAAAGGCCCAAACATCTATTAAAAGAGAACTAATTAGATCAATGCTGGAGAGTTTTGCAATATTTTAAATTAGAGATTTTATTTCTTTTCTTGAATATATGGCAAGTAGATTCTTCTCTTTTCATATTAGTTGATAAACTGCTTTCCACAATCCTTTCCCATTTCACAGAAGCATGAAGCTGCTCACAGAACTTGTGACCCAGGCTATGGTGCCTTATATTCTCCCTTTCTTCAGACTGGGAGTCTCGGCTTCCTCTCGTACTTCATCAGTGGGTAGAGGTTACTGGTGTCACTAATCTTTTTACAGTATCAGCTTCTGAGTTTGTTGGCACTGTCCACATCTGTCTATTTTACTAACTCATTGACTGTTGTGCCTCATAACTTCTTCAGCATACTCTGGGCTCAGTTTCTTTCCAGGTTTCTAAAGGCACAGACAGACTGTCCCTTCAACTGGTTTAGGCTTTTAAATTTTGCTTTGGTGAGCTACGCAACCATAGATATGTTGTGTTTCCAGTTCAATTTTCTTTGTCTGTTTCTCACCAGATTCTTCTTTGACCCACGGGATTACTACAATATTTATATTCCAGCACCACAAATCTTCACATTTTACCAGCCATTGGACATAAGTTATAAATAGTTCCTAGTCTGTAACTGAAGAAGTGAGACTTAAGCTTTAACCAACAAAGGAGGAGTCTCAATTGTCCAACAGTCTACAACCCAACACAACCATACTTTGAGATTGCTGCCTGGATAAGTATGCATAGCAATCATTAGAAATGCAAAACATTTAAATATGTAAGAGGGTTTCATGGATGCTTTCTCAAAAATTCTTGTAGTGTTCACTGGCTTAATTACATTATCATCAATATTATCAACACGCACTCTCCTTTGTCGCCTTCCTAAAATCACCATACAGGTATTAATGAGGGGCAAGCAACTTACACAAAGTCAAACATATAGGAAGTAATAAAATCAGAACAATTTCCAGACTTCTTTTCATGTAATAAAATACAGAGACAGTTCATGGAAATCCACGACATCAGAATAATATTTTTCTCTTGAAGAAATGTACAAATTGCATGTTTAAACTGACAGCCCATTTCTATGTATTGACACAGTTGCTTCACTTCTAGGCTTCAAGACAACAAAGCAGCTATGATTTAACTTAGTCTTAGGCATTGCTAGTTATTCTCTTTATAGAATAAAAACACATCAGTATGTTATTTTTTTGATGCTGTCATCATAAGAATACAACTTTAACATTTACATTTCAAGTAAGATTTTAAAATAGCTACTAAATAATTGAAAAATTAGCATATAATTTTCTATTAATTTAATCCACTCTTGTCGAGTCCCAAAATACTCTAAGCCAGTGGCTCTCAACTTCTCTTAGGAGTCACATGACCCTTCACAGAGGGTTCATCATCATATATCCTGCACGTCAGATATTTACATTACAACTCATAGTAGCAGTGAAATTACAGTTATGAAGTAGCAATGAAGTAATTTTATGGTTGGGTCAGCACATGAGGGGCTGTACGCAGCACTGGAAAGGCCGCAGCCACTGCTCTACTCTACTCATCTCCTATATACTGAAAACCCTGGCAGCATCTGAACATACCATAGCCACCCAATCCTTGTTGAAATTTTATCAATATCTGATCCCCCATCCTACTTACATTTAGCTTAGTTTTACTACATATAAAAGCCACTGATAAATTCTGAGATCACAGACGCTGCTGCAGCCCATCCTCGGTTTGCGGATGTGTGGGTGCTAAGTTCAGATTCTGGTCCTTCTCCACCAGAACTAGCAAAGGAAGCAAGTACCACACACTCATGTGGAGAAAGGGGTGGTGCTACCCACCACTGTCTATGTTTTCTTTACACTTAAGAGTCCTGCTGCTTGCTGGGAGTCGGTTCAGGCTCTGGGGATATGGACATAGGTGACAGATACTATGCTCTGTGCTGTTTCTTTGGGGCAGGAGGGAATAAAGAAATAAAGAAGTAAAATACTGTAAAAGAAAGAAGGCAAAAGGACTGGGGGTGGGGCTTACAATTCCAAGTAGAGAACACTCAGAATGCTCACAAGGTCAGAACTGAATGAAACTGGAGCTGATTGATGTAAACTTCTAGCAGGAGGAACCAGCATGCTAGCCCTAGTGGGCCACAGCCTGACAGCAGGTGGAGCTCTGGTTTGGAGCAGAGGGAGGCAGGTGCCGCTCTAGGGGCAGGTGATGCTGTACAGGCAGGTTTCAAAGCATTAGAAAGGACATACAAGTGCTGGGTCTGTGGGTGTGGACAAGGAACTGTAACACTTTTACAGTAGTTTCCAGGGCACTAAAAAGTACCTACTAGAAAGTGTCAGAGGAAAATTCATTCTCAAATATTCCCAGATTTATGGCACAAAGAAACATAACTTGATTTGCATCAGTCAGTGCATAGAGAAAACATGGCTTCTTACAGAGAGAGTAGGAACTGTCAGAACACAGGGCCGTCTCTCCAAGCAAGGCCCTGACCTGCAGGAAACAAGCATCACTGGGGAACCAACATGTCAGAAACAGAATCAGGACCTCTGGGGTGGAACTCAGTGTCTACACTCCCCACAAGCTTCCAGAGGATGCTGGGGCTACTGAGTTTGAGAGCTGCTGTAACAGCTCGGAAATAAAATGTGTTTCCAAGCAGGTGCCTACAATCAAAGGCTGCTGTGGAGATCTGCCTGCTACATTACAGTAACAGGTACACATGCGTGTATGCAATGAAACAAGAAGTAGGGCAGAAACTTTCAAAGTTTCAGATGCCATATTCTCATGAAAGAACAAATCACAGTTTAGGATTCTGAACAAAGGCAACGCTCCACCCCTTCAGTGCCACTCCTGGGGTGTGAGTTACTCTCCACCCCTTCAGTGTGCACTCCTGGGGTGTGAGTTACTCTCTACCCCTCCAGTGCACACTCCTGTGGGTGTGAGTTACTCTCCACCCCTCCAGTGCACACTCATGTGGGTGTGAGTTACTCTCCACCCCTCCAGTGCACACTCATGTGGGTGTGAGTTACTCCTACACGAATAACTCATAAATGAAGACTGGACCTAAGATAACAAGCACCCACTTTATAGGTTACTCTCCAGAACCAAGCATGTCAGCTTGCAGAATCCAACACTCTGGTGATTCCATTGTGAGTCAGCAGCTCTTATCAACACTAGCAGACTGACCGAATCATGTCCACGCTTTTTATTATGATTCATATTTTACATTATGACCAAGTGCAAACATATATGTGAATATCTAAAATAAAGATGTGCACACATATAACTAAACTAAAAATGTCACAAAATAATATATACCAGTAATACTTATACAGACAACGCTGTGACCTTACAGTTAATCCTAGCTGGTTAACTCTTGGTTTCCCACGTGACCCAGCATCAAGAGCTGCAGCTGACATGTGCTAGTCAGGCTTTCATCCATGTGGTCAGTTATGCACCACTCGCCTGCCACAGCTTGGCTGTACAGAACGCACCCTTTGTCTTGCACTCCACCACTCATTTAAACCCATGGATGCAAATGGAGATGACACAGTCTGCTGGGCCTCCAGTGGCTTACTGTGAGGCCATTCCCTCATTGCCCACTGAATCCTGCACCTGTGACCTACAGTAAGACGAGTGGAACAGACATGGGAATGTGACACCAACTTGATAAAGGGCTTTGCAGCTGAGTCACACAGGCATGGGCACACAATAATACTGCTTTAGACTCCTCAGATTTGTGCTTGTTTCTTATACAGCAAAAGCTGACTGCTGTGTAGTGTATGCTGGGACTCACTTTGGATCAAAGCTTGCTTGGCTCTTCTCTCACACAACCTACCCTGAGGACACGGTCCTGGGAAAGGCTTTTCTAGCATGCTGGTCCCCAAAGCTACCAACGCTGCTGCAAAAACAACAGGTAAGAGCTCAGAACAAGACACAGTTGAAATCCTCTTCTGTCCATGAAAACACTCAGAGAAAGGATTTTGAAAACAGAATTACAATTTCTAAAATGAGAACATTTAATTCACAGTTTCTCATACCAAAGACAGTACACATAATCCTGAAATCAAAGTGTTCTTTTTAAAGAAAAAAAAATACATTTAAGTTTTCTAGAATTAGCATTTTAATGTGCTCTTACCTTACTCTTGGAATATGTCAAGGAATTTTCTGAAATTAAAAAAAAAAAGTTACCACTTGAACACATTTTCTGAATTACCCAAAATCAAGTAGTAAAAATATTAGAGCAATGATAAATCATTTCTGCAGTTTAATGTACAATTTTCACATAAACAACACAATAATCATCTCAAAATCTTACAGGATAGAGAAAAAGGTGGAACCACCTTCCCCCAAATGCAATACCACACTGGTGATAATCTAATTTTCCCAGAACTTGTGTTTCTGTGCACACCGCCAGAGTGCCAGGGTGTGTTTGCCAACCACGAAGATCTCAGAAATTCATCTGAAGACTATATTCTCCACTACATCCTCATCCTCATCAGCCCGAGCAAGTGGCCAGCAACTAAGCAGCAGAACAAAGGAGCAGACTGTCTGGCCAACTCTCCTCTCACTCGGCAAAGAGCAAACAGCCTTTGCATTCCTGGTTTCTGTTCCAAGAATGGCAACATTTGTATTGGTCGGTTAAAAAATAAAATGTTTCTGGTATATTAAGAATGCTCTCCTTTTGAGAATTGTAAGAAAAATGCTTTTTGCCTCAAAGTAAAGCTTTGAATATGCTCTTTCCCCATACTGTAAATTGCCAACCAACACAGACTGCAGAGGTCTGTGTCAAGAGGCACTTGGCTCTTCTGAGCAGGTGTGCATACAGGTAGGGGTGTGTGTGTGTGTGTGTGTGTGTGTGTGTGTGTGTGTGTGTGTGTGTGTGTGTGTGTGTCTGTGTGAAGAACTGTGCATTACGATTCATCCAGCCAGTGGCCACAAGATGCTTTGCCATTCTTCCATGTCATCCTGGGTACAGGGCCCGCTATCCACACCTTACTCCCTTGGCCCTAAAGGCATCACTTCCTCATTCAAGGCATTTTTGATCAAACCACATTTCTCAGCCACCCGAGTTTGAAATGGAACAACTTTTCAGACAGAAAATAACGCAAGCCAAACTGAGCCCCATGTATACCATAAACATTTCCACAGCTCTATTAAATTAAAAAGAAATACATGCAATTTTTATTGCTATAACAGATCAAAATATTATCACTTCAATGTATTACAAATACAATTATCATAAATCTTTACTTTTTTTCATATAAAGTCTTTGAAATCCAGTGGCTATCGTACAGGTAAAGCACAACTTATAACACCATGCATAGTTCAAGTGCTCAGAACCATGTGGCCATCTGTGAGCCTGGGCCACGTAGGTTCTAAAAATCTTTCCTAGGACCAATGAGCAGCCTGTCCATTTAGGAATACAACTAAGAAGTAAGAAGACTGATTAACGAGGCCTCTAAGTAGGAAAGCAGGTAACTGACGCTTCAATCTTTTGTGTAAAAATTTGTGTAAAAATTTCAAATGAAGAGAGAATAATTTTCTAGTAAACTGCAAATACAATCTGAATAATAACTGATACATTTTTAAGACCCATTATTTAAATAATGAGCCAAAAGGCTCATTCTTTGGATATATATGGGATGTTCTAGGGAGTTTTTTATATACAGTTATTCGGTGTTCAGTTCAATAGTCAGTAGTAGAATGGAAAGAACTCAAAAAACACAAAGCTTAAGAAACTCGGCTGCAGTCACTCACTCAAGTCAAACTACCACCGTGTGAGCAGAAAGATTCAGCTACGTTTTAATTAATCTTGAATTTTCTTTATTCTGAAGGGCATTACCTATTCTGTAGGTCCTTTGTGCCCCTCCATAGGTGTCAAAAATTCGCTGCAATTCACACTTCCCAGTCATCTGTCGTAAGACCCATTTCATCCAAAATCGAAAAAAGTGTCCATAGAAAAACTCCCACAGAGACACGAACATGTTTTCCTGGAAAGAGGATACAAACACACAAGCTTAACGGTCACAAACTGGGATTGTAAAACTGAAAAATAAATTAGGGTGATCCAACTCCAAATTATAATGAAATCT
>JADRCC010571939.1:0-10903 GCA_019843855.1 Hylomyscus alleni
GTACTGAGTGCTTTTTGTTGCCAAGGGTTTTCACTTTTGCATACATACGAAAACTTTTGTATTTGAAAGGAGAGAGAGTTAGGATTTGCATCCAAGTAACCCAGGATTGAAGGGTGGGGTCAGAACAGGAAGAATTAGACTTGAAATGACAACTTCAGAACTGAGAATTCTGGAAGGTAAGAGGTGGATTCCTGCAGCATTGCACCTCTCTGTGTCTAATTCTCCACAATGAGACAAAACTCTTAAGTGGTGGCCTTTATGAGAACTGTATTACCTCTTCTATGTGCTTTCATGACACGATTCAGCTTTGGAGGACTAAATCCCTCAGATTTTCATGCACTTTTTTCTTATTTTATTCACTTCTCATTAACACACACACACACACTCACACACAAAACAAAAACCTTGCCAGAAATTGAGACTTATGTCCCTTCAGAAGAAAATTCTAAGCAACACCATGTATCCCAAGTCCCCTGCTTCTGTCATCCACCTGTAGACCTCCATACTCCGCAGGCCACCAAACAGGGTGTACTCTGAGCTCTCTGCTGGGAACATTTTCCAGAAGCCACTACATCTTAGGGCAAAGTATCCTTGAGTTTTAAACATGACTCATTGATTGACTAAAACTCCAAGACTCATTAACTTCCCAGTTAACGAGAATGAAGATGATGGCTGCAGACAGTTCATGACTAAGTATTTGAAGAATAATACAATAACACTAAATATTTACCTAACTGGCCAGCCACAGCAAACACCAAAACAAATTACAGATAGGCTAAAAAGCAAATAAAAAAATAATTAGGAGACACTAGATATTAAACATTATTTAATCCTGCATAAAAAGCAAAGGCAGGGACAGAAGACACACGACGTTAACATTTGTGATCCATTAAAACTCAGATATTCTGCCATCAGAGGAAAGAAAAAGGTAACCAAAAGGAAAATTGTAAGTGGGTGGGGCTTGCATATGGGAAAACCAATGAACTCAAAGAGTTACTACATCACTGGAGAGGCAGCACCCCACAGGCATTTCAAAGAAAATGTAAATTTACTGTAAGTGAGTAGGAAGTCTAAGAAAAATATTTCCATTTCTATAAAGAATGTGCTCAGGAAGATCTTTGCAATTTTGTGTGTGAATTAACAATGAGAAAAAGAATGGGGATAAATATAAAAATACAGATATACAAAACTTTTGCAAAGAAATGAACAAACTCTTAAAACATAAATAAATATGTCATATCAATAAGAAGATTTAATATAAAAAGATACTGTCTCTTAACAGTAACAAAAGTATAACATTAATCACATCCATCTAGATTACAGAAAGTCCTAAAGGTTAGAATATCCTAGATACTTGTGGTGAAAGAATTGTTCAAATAGCCATGATTCAGGGACAGAGTATCCTTTGTGTATCTCTTCCCCAGAGGAAGAAACAGTAACACTGGGGTCACAGAGGGGACCGGTCCAGGAAGCACGGTTTATCCAGCCCAGAGTGACTTCCTATGAATCAGAAACAGGTGTTTTCATTACTAACAGACATATAGAGGCACCAAGTTAGATTTCAACTTGAGGCTCCACACATTCCATCCTGAAATCCCTAAATAAGCTACAGTGTGTACAATATATGAAACTTTGGATAAATTTGGATAAAGGGATAGGGAAAGAGTAACACAGTATACAGTATTACACAGATGGAAGGATGTGTGAGGAATATGTGTGTGTGATAATATATATTTAGAACAATAATATTTAGCATAATAATGTATGACCCTAATTATTATTCTAATATTATATTCCTAAATATAACCTACTCAATCTGTACAATGTTACTTGCATGCATATTTTTATAGCTGACTATTTGGTATTGGTCAACTAAGTTTTGAGCATCTTCCCCAAGTAAAACTATTTCTCTTCTTTCAGCATTCCTTATTTGCCAACAGCTTTTTTTACAGACTTGAGGCCTGCAGTCTTTCCCTCATGCACTGTCATTAGACAATGTTGTCATCTTTGTTCAGGCAGTCTTGTTGATGAGACTTTATGGGAAGCTTTTGACTTTACTAGGAAGTTCAATCACACAGCAAACTCCGTTATCTGGCAATTACATTATTTCCACTTCTTCTTACACAATGCTCCCTAAGCCTTAGGTTCCAAAGTGTTTTATAGATGTATCCATTACAACTAAGATTCCTAACTCTACATTTTGAGAGTCTGTTGTCTTCTGTAATAGTCCAAATATGTTACAAAGAAGTTTGCTCAATGACCGGTGAAGACTACACATACCTGTGGATATGAGGACAAATACTTAGAATGTAGTTAGGGATCATGCTTGTTTAGTGAAGTAGAGGTTGTATACTCTCCTCCAAAATCCATGACTTCATTAGCTTTGGGTACTTGGCTCAGTTTCTGGTACCAGGCATGGTTTGCCTCTTGTTGAGTGATTCTTAAGTCAAATTAGAGAGTTGTTTACCAAGATGGTGTCCATGTAGCTGCTGAAGACTTGGGGTTATCAGGTCTTGCTCATCTCTGTTCAGGTTCATAAACATCATAGGTAAACAAGACTGTCGGCAACTTCTTTCCACCGGAAGCTTGCATAACACCTTCTGATACCATAACAGCTAGTCCTGAGAGTGGAGGCTTTTAGGTTAGTTCCAGCTCAGGGATCTCTAGGTTCTGCCTCTGAAGTACATTATCCTCAGCACTAGGGATTCACCTTCCATATCTTGGGTGAAAATACGAACAATAGTCATAGTCTGTGTGTTCTTGGAGTCTCTTGGAAGCACTCTATAACAACTCAAAAGAGGACTTCTCATGCCTGGCATTTTTTTAAGTGGTCTTTGGCTCTTGGAGGGAGCATTGTTGGCCTATACAAAAAGATTTCATTTGAACTATAGATGTATATTTACACACAAACCTATGTGTATAATAGGGTTTCCTCTTTTAGATAAATAGTTAATAATAATTCCTCATTACTTCTTCAGATATCTTTCTTATTTTACCATACTACTTCTTCTGTATTTATCTCCCCACTTCTCAGTTAGAGCCCTCTTCATTTCTAAGTCCTCAATTATTCCTTGAAGTTCTGTCTCTGTCCCCCTCGATCCCTCCCTCAGCAATGTCCTCTTTTCACTTTCCTGGTTTCTGCAGTTCCTCTAGGTGATGTACTCACCTCTAATGTTTTGGAGCCAGGAGTCTCTGATCCCAGAGAACAAATGATGTTTGTCATTCTGTGTATGGGCTATCTTAGTAGATATTGTATTTGCTAGTTCCACCCACTTATCTACAAAATTCATAATTTCATTTGTCTTTATGGCTGAATAGTATCCCATGTTTTATATTTTCATTCTTTCAATTGTTGATTGGAGGACATTTATTTTGTTTCATTTCCTATCTATTATAAACAAAGTAGCAATACAATGGGGCTGAGCAAGTATTGATAGAGTAACCATAGGCCAAGGAGAGGTATAGATGGATCCTATGGTAAATTTAGTTACAGATTTTTTTTTTTTTGAGAATTCTCCACAGCAATTTCTACAGTGGCTGCACCAGTCTGACAAACCTGTCCACCAACAGTAAATGAGGGACGCTCTCTCCTACTTCTTCCCCAGTGTTTGTTGTCTGTTGTTTTGTTAATCTTTGCCATTATGACTGGGGGTAAGATGAAGTCTCAAAGTTCCTTTGATTTTCATTTCTCTAACTGCTTTGGATGCTGAACACTTTTGAGGTATTACTTAGCTACTTTTTTTCTTCTTTTGTGAATTTTCTGTTCATTTTCTATGTTAATTTTTGAATGACTCGTTTCATTATTTTAATAGGCCTATATATATTCTGAATATTAATCTTTGCCAGGTATATAGCTAGTAGACATGATCTTCCATTCTTTGGGCCTCTTCTTCACTTGGTTGATTGTTCCTTTAGCTGTGAAAAACCTTTCTAGTTTCATGAATTGACAACACTACCACTTGTCAATAGCTTGCCTTAATTCTTGGGCAAATTGGGCTCTATTCAGAAAATCCTTCCCTGCATCTATGTCATGTGAGGTATGGCCTCTTTTCTTCTCACAGTTCCAGGGTTTCAGATTTCACATTGGGGTCTTTGATCTGTTTGGAGTTAATTTTTGTGCAGAGTGATACATACGGATCTAACTTAATTCTTCTGTATGTGGACAACTTGGTTTTCCAGCACCATTTGTTGAAGATAGGACCTTTTTTCCAGACTGTTTTATGTCCTTTTTTTCAAGACTGTTTTTGGCTTCTCTGTTGAATATAAAGTGTCCAAAGTTAAAATGTTACAATGAGACAAGTGTCACACAATAACAGTATTTTAATATTATAAAATATACCCAGCCTCTCATCCTGTGCCCAGTTAGACTTTTGTCAACTCAGTCAAACAAGACACATTTGGAAAAGGGAGCTCAGGGGAGGAAATGCCTCTATCAGGATGACCTTGAGCCAAGTCTGTGGCTGTGGCGCATTTTCTTAATTAATTACTGATGCTCAGATCTCTGCAGGCAGTGCCTCCCCTGGGTGGGTGGTCCTGGGTAGTATAAGAAAGCAGGATGAAAAAGGAAAAGACATGAGGAGAAATCCTCCAGGTTCCTGCTTGAAGTTCCTGCCTTCATTCCCTTTAGTGTAGCTCCCAGTGACCTCGGAGCTGTGAGATGAAATAAATCTTCTGGCCACGTTGCTTTTGGAAATGCTCTTTATCACTGCAATAGAAAGAAAACTAAGGTTTATATTTTATACCACACACACACACACACACACACACACACACACACACACAATACGTGTTGGAATAATGTCTTCCTGGAAATGCATCTAAAGCCAGGTGGTGGCATACACCTGCAATCGAAGCTATTGAGAGGTGGAAGCCGTTACGTTGTGTCATGGTTGTTAGTTACTATTGCTCTGATGAAACACCATGACCAAAGCAACCTGGGGAGGAAAGGGTTTATTTGGCTTCAACTACAAAGGATCTGCTGCCCTCTTCTGGCCTCCTTAGTTATCTGCAATTGTGCACACACACACACACACACACACACACACACACACACACACACACACGTCATAATAAATCTTTGAAAGTAAGGTAGGGACCAGGTTGTTACACAACTCGGTAGGGCATTTGCTGAGTATGGGTGCGACTCTCGATTGGATCTTCGGCAACTGCAAATTAATTACTATCAAAACAGTGTAAAGAAACCTGGAAAACACAGTCTTTTACTCTAATGGTAGGAGAGTTAAGACTTGATGTGGCTATATGGGAAAGCACATTAGTTAGCCAACTCCAGGCACCAACAAAAGCAAGAGAAGGTAGCCAGGACTGAACTGGAAAAGACCTATTTGAATGACTGAACTTCAACAACACACCACACTGATAAACATTTTACACAATCAAAACAACACAGACTAAATGGACGCTGAAACATAATTCCCCGGCTCCCCAAAAGATACTGCATTGACCAAAAGCAATGGCCTAAGTCAGCCTCAGTCTCAAAATCTTTCATGGAGAACTGTCAATTCCTCAGTGATGTCTCTACCCACACTCCACAGACGTCCCCAGCACAGTGCAGCCACCTCATGAATAATGACTTGGATGATAAAGAAATAGAAATGGAGAACAGCAGCTAAAGAAACTCCCCAAAGCATCACTCAGAGGCAGAGATGAACTGACTGACATGCGTATCTCAGGCCCCAGTGCAATTCCCACCGCTTTCTATTTCTAGATCAAATTTCCTTAAACCAGAGAGAAGCCATCCAACTATTATGTGAGCTCCACGTTCTCCAAAAGAGACTTTTCCAGTTTCTGCAATAGATAACATTACAACTGCATTTGAGTTATCTTTTCTGTATATTCACTCAAATAATCTTAGTACAATCAAGCATGAGCTACCCTGAATGTAGAGAAGGGGCATGTTTACAGTCTCTGAGAATTAAGTGCCAGGAATATGTTCTAATCTGTTTGTTTTGTTTCTTTTCATTTTGAGACAGATTCCAGCTATTGGAATTTACTGACATGAGCCACCTTGCTTGAGTTAACTTTCCTATTGTATTTGAATAGTAAGAGTATCATGGACAAATATACTGGGGCTGAAATCATATATTAATTCACCCCAAAAAGATCATTGATTTCATATTGATATGTTGCGGTAAATTTTTAACCCAATTTACCAAATCAATCAATTCACAACTCAATTAATTGGTATACATGCTACTCACCTAGATTGG
Source organism: Hylomyscus alleni (assembly GCA_019843855.1). Lineage (NCBI taxonomy): Eukaryota > Metazoa > Chordata > Mammalia > Rodentia > Muridae > Hylomyscus > Hylomyscus alleni. The sequence continues at coordinate 6,228 of JADRCC010571939.1, forward strand.
GCAGATCTACCACTACACTGCTCTAGTCCCATCTATTCGATCCCATATGACTTGTGATTTCTCCAAGCCACTAGCTTCAGCTTCAGCTTCCTTCCACCTCGTCCTCCTCTGTCCGTCTTCCTCTCCAGTCTCCTCCCCTGTCTCCTCTCTCCTCTTCTCCCCCAAACTTTTCAGCTCCACCTTCCCTCCTGCTGCCCAATCATCGGCCTTAGCCTTTATTTGAAAAGTTAAGGTGGGGAGAAAGTTCATAAGTCACCTGTATACATGATTTCCTCCTCGTCTACAGTGCTTTCTAGGAGAGGGGAATTAGCATCAAAATACAAGACTATGGCTATCCACAACATTGGTAGACATATTCTAGGTGGTCAGAGTTATTTGTTAAGTGAAACAATATGATTAGACATGGTATTTAATTTTTGCTGGTAAAACTATATTAAGATGAATAAGACTATGACTCTTTATATTTCATTCCTTATCAGAAAAAAATAATGTAAAATTTCTTTAGAGAAACATGTCTTTTACAAGTCAATCAATGAATGGTATCTTCAGACTATAGTTATATATTCTTATCAAACATATAGCACCTCTATAAAGTAAAGGCACAGGCATGCTTACTTTGCAAAATAAACACAGATGTCTTTCTTTCATCACTGGTCCTATGGTTACTAAATTCTTCAGATGTTATCTGTTATCACAAACAAAAGATTTTAATTAAGCCTACTAATAGAAGCATATATATTTACATAGCATTTACTATTTAATTGTTGAATTACTTTAGACTATCCCACTGTCAACTAAAAAGACTATCACATAGTAATTGTTGTAATAAGAGCAAAGGAAAAAACTACACCTTCTTGAGAAGCACAATAAATACTGAAACCTGCCCAGAGGATGTTAGGTGTAAATGAGGAAGGGACTTAAGAGCAATGGCAAGGGCCATGTAGAGAGAAAGAGGAGGAGGTAGCTCACACTCAAAGGGGAAGTCGGGGGTGGGGGGAAGTATTTACCAGCAAGGTTGAGAGCAGGAAGGGCTGAAATATACTCTTGAGATTAGGTAACAGAGGTGCTTCACTGGGAACAATCTGCACCAAAGTGACCCCCAAAGGCCAGATGGAGCATACCTGCCACTCCCCCACACATTTATGTGGAAATAGCAAGCGATATACGAGTGGGTTGGTTTCTGGATGCTTTGGTTATTAATGAAGTGTTATATTATATGTTTAAAGTAACTTTGAAAAGTGTTCTGCCTCACTTGCCTCTTGCTAATTTCTACATTCTAATGCCTCCCTTTTCCTCAAATGACTCACCCCCAAAGTATAAGCAACATCCTTCTAGAAAGAAAACCAAAAGTAAGTTGCTACAAACAGTTAGGAAACATGTTCTTTAAGTGCACACAGAAACGAAGCATTAAAACAGAAGAGAAAAATATTCTACTTGTCAAAAGAGAATAATGCTATGGACATCCAAAATATGGAAACCACAGGAGTGGGCTTCAAATTACACAGAACGCAGGCAGCAGTTGAAGGTTAAAATGAACCAGATCAACAGATAAGACCAAAATAATGAAATCACTTTGAAGAGAGGCCACAGTACCCAAGCAAAAACATACAGTCTTAAAGATTTTATATATTTTTATTCTGTGTATGTGTTTTACTTGTATATAAGAGGGCATTGGATCCCAATGGAACAGGAGTGACAGATGACTATCAGCTACCATGTGGGTGCTGGGAAACAAATCTGTGTCCTTTCCAAGAACACCGAATGCTCTTCACTGCTGAGCCGTCTCTTCAGGCTCCGAAACACTATATTCAATGATTAAATGCACTGACATATCTGAAGGCCAAATGCACTTATGTGGGAGATGTTGAACTACAAAAGCACAGAAAACAACAAAACAGACAGATTTGAATAATGCTCGCCTAGGAAAACCACGACTACGATTAATTGAGGCTGAGGGAAGCATGAGAACACGCCTTGATGTGTACCCTCAACCCTCTGGAAAAGTCACTCTATTACTAAGATCAGTGAATTAAAACTTATGGCAATATTTCATTACCAATCTGCTATCTCATATGTGGTGGTGCACCTTTAGTCCCAGCATTTGGAAGGCTGAGGGAGGCAAGTCTATGAGTTTGAGGCTAGATTAATCTATATAGTGAGTTCTAGGGAATCAGGACTACATTATGAGACCCTCCCTCAAAAAGGAAAGAAATCAATTGTACGCTAGACGCTAACAAAAGTTGACAGAATCCACATGTAGGTAGGTAGGGACGTTCAAGGTTGCGTGGAAGCAGAGGTCACTCTGAAAATACATTAAGAAGAAAACATTTTAAATAATAAGGCAAAATTAAAGAAAGGCTTCAACCAGGAGGTTAAGTGGAAAAAATGTGGCCATAAATAAGTTTTGTATTATTATATATAAGTACACTGTAGCTGTCTTCAGACACACCAGAAGAGGGCATCAGATCTCATGATCAGGTGGTTGTGAGCCACCATGTGGTTGCTGGGATTTGAACTCATGACCTTCGGAAGAGCAGTCAGTGCTCTTACCCGCTGAGCCATCTCACCAGCCCCATAAATAAGTTTTAAAACTACTTAAAAAGAGTAAATAATACAGAGGAAAGTATTACAGCCTCCCGAAAATTACATCGTAGCAAAAGATCAGTACTGAGGCCAGTGCTCTAAGACCCACTCTGTCCATCCACTGTGCTTAGACACTTAAACTCACCCTCACAGTCCTGTAGGCTAGGACGTCCAGGATCAAGGGGCAAGTGCACAAATCTGGTGTCTGCTGAGGTCTCACTCATGACTGCCTTCTTGCTGCAACATGACATGGTCGAAGAGACAAATGTGTTCTCGCATGGTAGGAGGGATGGCAGAGCATCGGTTTTCATCCTTGTTTCACGGGCCTTTTCTAGCTTATCTCTTTAGATACATAAATACCATTTGGGTAATAATTGTTTATGCTATCACCGCTATAGCATACGGTCCAGGTTTTCAGCCTTGGCACAACTGACAGTATGTACCGCACACCCTGACTGTGCTGTAGGCTGGGCAATCTAGGCTTTATTGTTGTTGTATGGATTCTGAGGACACAGGTGTGAACACAGTGACAATATCCACAGTGATAATGTTCGTGAGTGGATCCCCGCTGCTAGTGATAGATAGCTATAAATGGCTTAAGCAACCTTACATTTAGTGACCTAGTTTTGCAGGATTTTGTCCAACCTAGTACAGCGGCTCTTAACCTGGGAGTTGTGACGCCTTGAAGGTGAAGGACCCTTTCACAGCGGTCACCTAAGACCATCATAAAACACAGATATTTACATTATGATTTATAACAATAGAAAAAGTTATAGTTACAAAGTAGCAGTGAAAGTAGTTTTATGGTTGAGGAACTATGAACTGTGTTAAAGGGACCTAACATTTAGGAAGGTTGAAAGCCACTGTCTTAGAGAGTAGTGAAGATGGAATTTAAATCTTTAACTTTATCACTTGAAGATGGTCCTTTCTAGCAATGTGCAGCCATCAGTGTGCCAACAGGCAATTGCTTGAGGTACCAGATCACAACTGCAATGGATGCTACCATGTTAGGCAGACAGCATTACAGAACTAAGACTAGTCTAACTCTGACTCATTGTAGATGTCTGCCTTACTCCATAATCAATCTGATTTTGTAATTCAGACATCCTTTCAAAATATTAAGCACTAATAACAAGCCTAAGTTGAAAGTAGAAGTTTCCCCCTTTCTTAATTCACACAGAAGTGGACCCACACTGCTGAAATGGGTGTATTTGATATTGCGATAAAGGAAGTGAAGCCAGAGTGAGGCCAGGACAAGGCTTTTCAAGATAGGGAGCGTGCTTTTCAAGATAGAGACCATATTAGGAACCATTACCCTCCTCCATGAAAATCATGTAGGGCTCATAAAACCCTTCACTACTTACTGAGGTGTAAGCCAGCAAATTCACAGATCAGACATGATTTCCCTGGTGAGCCACTAGCTGTAGTGGTGTGTACACAAAACACCGAAGGAGAAAGAAGAGCTCTTCAGGGAGCAAGTGGAGGGTGATCAGTCAGTCACTCAGCAGCCCAAGCAAGTTCTCCAGCATTGCTGTGCAGAGCCTCAGCAGCCTGGACCCTGGTGACCTTGGAGACATACTGTTCCCTACACCCCACCATTAACTACATTCTCCTCCTTCTCCACTGTTCATATGCAGTCTTCGGTCTCCAGCCCTGTCCTGGAGGAACAGCGTCCTGTGTGGCTCCCTCCACTTGAGTGACTTGAGTGAAATAGTCTCCTCTGTCTCCTTTGGCCTCTCCTAGTCATGCCTAGCATGGTATGCGTAATTCTGTGTTCTGGTTTACCTGGCTGCAGGCTGTAAGTACCAGCATATGTGACAGGCTAGCATTTTGTCCCAAACGCTGGCCACTTAAAAGTCCTTCATCAAATATTTGTCCAACAAACAAGTTTGTTGCAGAAACTTTAAAGACTTTTTTTTAAAAAAAAACTTTTTCTAATACTTAAAAGGAAATCTTAGAAGCAGGATCAGATTTTAGAGAACACATTCAGTTATTATAAACACTGTCTATTTTCATGAAATCAATTGATTTCTAACTCCAAACTCCAGCTTGGTTCTGATCAGTTAGAGGCTGGGACCCTACTCAGGAACCAC